>VDFB02039246.1:0-13043 GCA_007258455.2 Sequoia sempervirens
GTGTTCGCAGTCAAACTTCACAGTTTCATCATGCAACACTCTTTGATTGAGGAGAATAAAAAAAGCGTCAGAAGCATAAAGTTGTAGAAGAAACAAAGGTCATCACTCCAGTTACAGAGCCACCAAAGTTACCAATTAGTGAACTACCAGTTGAAGTGTGCAAATATTTCCAGGATTGCTCAAGTTGTTGACAGGCAATAAACTAACAGTTGAGACATGTGACGACCTCTAGATGATGAGGTAGTTAACAACTTCTTGAAGGAGTTGATTGCTCGAGATCTCGGCCAGTGAACTATTAGTTAGGACGTCTCACATTTTCCAAATAGACATTAGACACATCAGTTAACTTGATGCCTCTTTCCAAGTTAACTCATTGTCCCACCAATCGTGCATGTCTATTTTGGAGATACCTATGTACATATGGAGTTCTAGTTTAGTTTAGAATCAATTGACTGAAGTAGTTTTTCCAGTTAACTGTTAAGTTACATGCATTTAGGCATAGGAATAAATCTTGCATGTTGGCAAGAAGTGAATGTTAACTCAAGGAGATTTTAGGGTTCCCTACTCCTTTGAGCTTCTATAAATAAGAGCAACCTTGCTCATTATTGTTTAACTTTTATTTATGCAAAATTGTTGTGTCGTTAACCCAAGAAGCTTGCAAGTCAATATTGGTTCACTCTTTGTCTAAGAGTTGTTTGGTTGATCGCATTTTGTATGTTAGTACCATTTGCTGTACCAAATGTTTTGTAATCGTTGATCAAGTTTGAAGAAATAAATCAAAAGAGCAATGAGCCTTTGATCCAAAGTTTCAAGGTTTATCAACACTTGTTTTAATAATCTTTGATTCAATCTACACCTCGGACAGAGCAATGAGCTTCCGAGGGAATTTAGAGATTAGGATTATCGTTTAATGTTGTTTCTAATAATCTTAATTTCAATCTACACCTCAGACAACACAATGAGCCTCCTTGGGAATTCTGTGATCTAGTTTACCGTTTGATGTTGTTTCCAATAACCTTTATTTCAGCCTACGCCTTAGACATAACACCTCATCTCCTTGGAAATCTTGAGATATAGTTTATCGTCAATCATTCCCAATTGCTCCCAAATCCTCTTGCTCTGTTTTCTTGAGATAGGATAGCTATAAGTTTTAGCCTAGTTGTAGTTGAGATCTACGAAACTAGAAAAACCTCAGCTGCAATGCAAATGGTTTTATAACCTTGTGCCTCTACCAGCTAAGTAAAAAAGATAGGAACTTAGATTACTTTACTTTTTTATGCATAACAGCAAAAGAGGGAGCTTCCCCTCCTAATTTGAAGAGCAGTTAATACTGTGCATAGATGTTTGTTGCCAATATGCACTCCAGAGGTGTGAATTGTAACGCCAACATAAGGTATATTTTTGTACAACTAATTGTGTCTCTTTTCATTTTTGTGGGATTTTATATCAAGTGGATATACAAATAACCTTTTTGAATGATAACATAGAGGAAGAGGTTAATATAAAGTAGCCTAGAGGATTTCAGATGCATGGTGGGATACCCATGTATGCAAGCTGAATAAGGTTTTTTATGGGCTTAAGAAAACGCTTCATGCTTTGGTACTCATGGATTGATTTGTATTTAATAAACACAGGATTTTGCAAAATTGTTGTAGATCCTAATCATTATTATTTATTAGTCCGATCTGATCTGTTGGTTTAGCCTTCTATGTGGATGATTTATAGTTAGTGAGAAACTCATAATATGGTATGAGAGGTAGTTGGCATCTAAATTCAACATCTAAATTTTCTTTAGTCTTGAAATGTGGCAAGGTACAAGAGAAGTGTTCCTAAGTCAAGGGAAATATATAGTAGAAAATTTAAAAAGATTTTAGATGGGTTGTAAGCCCCCTGCTACTCCAATGATTCCAAATGTGAAGTTGATTGTAGATTAGAATACGAATTGGTAGATTCATTTGTAAACAAGAAACTTGTAGGTTCTCTAATGTATTTGGTAAATGATAGACTTGGTTATTTTTTGCAGTGAATGCATGACGTTAGTTTATGGTTGAGCCAAGGCAAGTTCATTGGATTGCTGCAAAATATGTGCTCTAGTATTTGAATGACAATTCATTACGGGTCAAGGTATGTTAGAGATGAAGAAAAAGAGTTGTATGGCTTTGTAGATTTAGATTGAGTTGGTGATTCATTCATGAGGAAGATAACTTCATGGTTTTGTTTTAGCTTGAGGTTAGGGATGATATCTCGTTTTAGTAGGAAACAATTAGTTATAGCATTAAGTTCAGCTCAAGTTGAGTACATAACAACTTTTGCTAGTTGTGAGCCTATTTGGCTTTACAAATTGATAGTAAAACTTATTAATTATCGGTTGGAACTTACAATAGTTTACTATGATAATCAAAGTGGCATCAAGCCATTTGATAATCCAATGTTTAATGGTTGCTCCAACACATAGATATCTTTGTTTCAGCTTGGTCAGGGATGAATCTCGTTTTAGGAAACTGTTGAAGAAATTTTAATTGATGTCAAGGCAGTGAATGATGTTCAGATTTGTTGACAAAGCATGTCATCTAGATAAATAGATATCATCATCATTCTGTTTGATGACATTCAAATCATCATAATCTTCAAGTTTTCATTATTCAGTTTGACATGTGTTAAATCTAGCTGACAGTAGTAAAGAACATTCAAATTCAAATGGTTAACCTTCATCAGATGGTTAACTTTCAAATCAAAACATTCAGTTTGAGCATTCAATTTGAGACAGGTGGCTAAGTTATGGTCTGAATCATTCAAGATTGAAACACTCAAAATTGGCATTTAAATCAATTTATTTTCAGATTAACAATGGCACTTGAATCAATTTATTTATTTTTAGATTACAAACTTTAAATGATGTTTGTTATGAACAGGTGAAATAAACAAGACATCGACTTATCCAAAAGACGTGTTTTAGAGAGACTTTTTAAAAAGTTAATACAAACTGCTTTGTGAAAAGACGTGTTTTTGATGAAGAAATACAAATGGTAATGAAGGACATCTTTTTCTCTTGAACAAATGCGAATTAAGAAAGAGAACAAATTTTTCTTTATAAAATCTAATTTCTCCAAAAGAAGGCACGATTAATGAATAATTAAGAGAAACGAGTTTTTGTTGGAAAGACATGTCTTATCCAAACCAAACAATACATCACTAAAGGGAGATTCAAATTAATGAATAGGCGTGTTCTTTTGATGCCTGAAAAGGTGTATGACAATCGATTTGCTTTTTGAAGGGATATGTCTTAGTTTATTAAACAATACATAAATAAACTAATTCGATTTAGAATTATGAAAAGGCAAACAACATTCAAGAGGTATGTATTATGAAAAGGCAGATTTTAAAAGGATACAAGAACATATGTATTCTTTTATAAGAAAGGTGCAACTCTTGAGCAACATTTGTAAATGACATCCAAATCAAGGCTGCAATGAGTGGTTGTAGATAGTAAGCATTTTCAGGTCAAAAATTCTATCTTCTTGTGTGGGCTTAAAGTGATAGCATTCATCACAAAGTAGATTGAAGGATAGAGGAAGTGCAGATCTGATTGAAGGAAGTCATCTTACATCCATCATTTTAGTCAAGGTTGGTGCCTTGCGCATTAGGGGTTGGTGCTCCTTGTAGGTTGGAGCCTACTAAACTTTTTCATTAATAATTCAAGTGGGTTGGTGCCTACTTTCTTTTGTAAAATTCATTTAAACATATCATACATCAATTGGAGTCAACTTAATTGCATTGTTTCATATTAAGAAGTTGATGTTGAATAAAAGTTAAAGTTGTTAAAAGTTTGAGAAAGAAAAAGTTTGTTTTGATTTACTGATTCACCCGCCGCCCCCCTCTTAGTATCTTTGTACACTTCAATTGGTATCAAAGTGGGTCCTTCTTGAAATCCTAACCGCTTGAAGGAGATCCTTAAGAGTACTTATAGCAGATAATAACAATACAGTCAAAGCACCTATCTTTGATGGGTCCAATTATGCCTTTTCGAGTATTAAGATGGAAGCTTATTTGAATGCTCTTGGGTTTGATGTGTGGCAATCTATTGTTGATGGATATACACCTCCATCAACCCCTCCAATAGATCAAGCCAGAAAGAAGAAAAGTGAGAACAATGCCAAAACCAAGCATGCTCTTCTTTGTAGCTTAACAGATCCAGAATTTACAAAGGTCATGCGTTGCAAAACAACAAAAGAAATATGGGTCAAACTTCAAAACATTTATGAGGGAGATGCCAAAGTGAAGAAGGCAAAGCTGCAAACTCATCGAAGGAAGTTTGAGACCCTCAAAATGAATGAAGATGAAGATATAGCACCATACTTTCTTTGCATTGATGAAATTGTGAACATTATGAGAGGACTTGGTGAAGATGTTGATGATGCTTTAATTGTTGATAAAATACTAAGATCTCTTTCCACAAGATTTGAATCCAAAGTATCGACATTGGAAGAATTGACAAATCTAGACACATTGACAAAAGATGAACTACATGGGATTCTTGTTGCTTATGAAATGAGGATTGAGGGGAGGACACCACAAAAGGAGATTTCTTTCAAAGCATCTAAGAAAGGGAAATCCAAACATGATACATCAAGTGAGAAGTCAAGTGGTGAAGAAGCATAAGCTTATTTCATGAAGAAGCTTAAAAAGGGAATTGGAAAGTACAAAGGAAATTTTCCTTTTAAATGTTTCAATTGTGGAAAGGTTGGACATTATGTATCCAAATGTCCTCAAAATGAAAGTGATTCTAGTGAGGAAGAAAAGGAAGTTTACACAAAGAAAAAGGGGAAGAAAAACTCTAAACATAACTCAAAGAAGTCCCAAAAACATAAAAAGAGTTTATATTCAAAGAAACAATGCAACTCTTCAGAAGAACAAAGTGATGATAGTCTGAGAAATGATGAAGAAGAAATATTGTTCATGGCTGAATATGAAGAACATGATGCTGATCAAGAATGCAATCAAGAAGAAGAAGAAGATCTTGAAGAAGAGCTCCATTATGCATACAAACAGAGTGATAAGTTGAAAAAGAAAGTCACCAAGTATGAAATGAAGATCAAAGAAATGACTGAAAGCTTGGAGGAATCAAATAAAATAATTGAAGATTTAAGAACTCAACTTGTAGAGGTTGAAAAGGTTGAAAATAAAATAATAGATAAATTGGAACAAGAAGTTGCCATATTAACTAAGGAATTGGAAAAACAAAGGGGACAACATACAAGGTTTTGGAAACATGTTGCATGTTCCAAGATAAGCGAAATGGACGTCAAAACTAGAGATGCAAGCAAGAAGAATAGCAAAGGGAATGATGCAAACTCACAAGAATCAAAGACAACTCCAAGACAAACTGAAGAAGGTTGGATACATGTTCATTCCAAAAGAAGATTTGAGGCTAGGAAGAATCATTTGTTCAAAGGATATTGTTTCTCATGTAACAAATATGTCCACAAGGCCATGAATTGCAAAAGCCAAATAGACAACATTCCTAGCTTTACTAAAAGGAACTATAACTCCTTCACACCTTTAATAGATTTTAACGTTGTATGCCACAAATGTAATAATTTTGGACACAAGACAAATTTTTGCATAACAGTATTTGATATCTCACCAAAATAGAATAAAGATAAAGACATGACCATCAAAACAAAGGAAAAACTGGTCAAGATTTGGAAGAAGAAGGAGGAGTCAATGTTTGTTCAAATTGCCTTACATGCTGAAAACAAGAAGGATAGATAGAATATTGATAGTGGATGTTCAAGGTATATGACAAGTGATAAGAATAAATTTATTTCTCTTGAACACTTTAATGGAGGAACAATGAGATTTGGTGATAATTCAAAGAAAGAGATAAGAGGCAAAGGGACACTCAACCTAGATCATGGGAAAACAAAAACTGAGAATGTCTTTTATGTTAAGGGCCTAAAAGAAAATCTGCTAAGTGTAAGTCAGCTTTGTGATCAAGGGCATAATGCAACTTTTCTCTCCAAAAGATGTGAAACTAGAAAAGATGGAAAGCCGATAGCACATGCTGATAGGACTACCAACAATCTATATATTTTGAGAGAAATAGATGGTTAAAGTTGCAACTTGGTGCAAGAAGATGAAAATTGGTTGTGGCATAGAAGATTAGGCCACCTCAACTTTGACAATATTGTCAAAATCAGTAAAACAGATGATGTAAGAGATATGCCAAGAATCTCAAAACCATCTAACATCATTTGCAAAGAATGCCCAACTTGGAAAACTAACAAGAGCAAGCTTCAAGTCCAAAGAATGTTCAACTTCAAAACTTTTAGAGCTCATACATACTGATCTTTGTGGATCAACAAGAACAAAAAGTTTGCAAGGAGAAAGATACTTCATATTGTTGATCGATGACTACTCAAGGATGACTTGGGTTGCCTTTCTAAAGGAGAAGTCTAAAGCATTTGAAAAATTCAAAGAATTCAAGGAGCTGGTTGAAAATGAAGCTGATTCAAAGATAAAATGCCTTAGATCAGACTGAGGAGGAGAATTTACCTCAAATGAGTTCGAGAATTTTTTCCAAGAGCATGGGATAAGGAGACAATTTTCAGTAGCTAGAACTCCTCAACAAAATGGCATAGTGGAGAGAAAGAATAGAACTGTCCAAGAGATGACAAGGGCAATGTTGAATGAATCAAAGATTGTTGATGATTTTTGGAAGGAATATGTTCATATAGTTGTGTACATTCTAAATTGTGCACAAATCAGGGTCAATAACGACAAATCAGGTCAACTTGTAGAGGTTGAAAAAGTTGAAAATAAAATAATAGATAAATTGGAACAAGAAGTTGCCATGTTAACTAAGGAATTGGAAAAACAAAGGGGACAACATACAAGGTTTTGGAAACATGTTGCATGTTCCAAGATAAGCGAAATGGACGTCAAAACTAGAGATGCAAGCAAGAAGAATAGCAAAGGGAATGATGCAAACTCACAAGAATCAAAGACAACTCCAAGACAAACTGAAGAAGGTTGGATATGTGCTCATTCCAAAAGAAGATATGAGGCTAGGAAGAACCATTTGTTCAAAGGATATTGTCTCTCATGTAACAAGTATGGCCACAAGGCCATGAATTGCAAAAGTCAAATGAATAATGTCCCTAGCTTTACTAAAAGGAACTTCAACTCCTTCACACCTTTAATGGATTTTAATGTTGTATGCCACAAATGTAAGAATTTTGGACATCAGGAAAAATTCTGCAGAATAGTATTTGATGTCTCACCAAAACAAAATAAAGATAAAGACACGACCATCAAAACAAGGTAAAAACTAGTCGAGATTTGGAAGAAGGAGGAGTCAATGTTTGTTCAAATTGCTTTACATGCTGAAAACAAGAAGGATAGATGGTATATTGATAGTGGGTGTTCAAGGCATATGATAGGTGATAAGAATAAATTTATTTCTCTTGAACACTTTAATGGAGGAACAGTGAGATTTGGTGATAATTCAAAGAAAGAGATAAGAGGTAAAGGGACACTCTACCTGTATCATGGGAAAACAAAAATTGAGAATGTATTTTATGTTAAGGGCCTAAAAGAAAATCTACTAAGTGTAAGTCAACTTTGTGATCAAGGGCATAATGTAACTTTTCTCTCCAAAATATGTGAAATTAGAAAAGATGGAAAGCTGATAGCACATGTTGATAGGTCTGCCAACAATTTATATATTTTGAGAGAAATAGATGGTGAAAGTTGCAACTTGGTGCAAGAAGTTGAAAATTGGTTCTGGCATTGAAGGTTAGGCCACCTCAACTTTGAAAATATTTTCAAAATCAGTAAAATAGATGTTGTAAGAGATATGCCAAGAATCTCAAAACCATCTAACATCATTTGCAAAGAATGCCAACTTGGAAAACAAACAAGAGAAAGCTTCAAGTCCAAAGAATGTTCAACATCAAAACCTTTGGAGCTCATACATACTGATCTTTGTGGACCAACAAGAACAAAAAGTTTGCAAGGAGAAAGATACTTCATGTTGTTGATTGATGACTACTCAAGGATGACTTGGCTTTCCTTTCTAAAAGAGAAGTTTGAAGCCTTTGAAAAGTTCAAAGCGTTCAAGGAGCTGGTTGAAAATGAAGCTGATTCAAAGATAAAATTCCTTAGATCAGACCGAGGAGGAGAATTTACCTCAAATGAGTTCGAGAATTTTTTCCAAGAGCATGGGATAAGGAGACAATTTTCAGCAGCCAAAACTCCTCAACAAAATGGCATAGTGGAGAGAAAGAATAGAACTGTCCAAGAGATGACAAGGGCAATGTTGAATGAATCAAAGATTGTTGATGATTTTTGGAAGGAAGTTGTTCATACAACTGTGTACATTCTAAATCGTGCATAAATTAGAATTGATAACGACAAATACGAGGGGTCAACATAGAGGTTGAAAAGGTTGAAAATAAAATAATAGATAAATTGGAACAAGAAGTTGCCATGTCAACTAAGGAATTGGAAAAACAAAGGGGACATCATACAAGGTTTTGGAAACATGTTGCATGTTCCAAGATAAGTGAAATGGACGTCAAAGCTAGAGATGCAAGCAAGAAGAATAGCAAAGGGAATGATGCAAACTCACAAGAATCAAAGATAACTCCAAGACAAATCGAAGAAGGTTGGATATATGTTCATTCCAAAAGAAGATCTAAGGCTAGGAAGAATCATTTGTTCAAAAGATATTGTTTCTCATGAAACAAATATGGCCACAAGGCCATGAATTGCAAAAGCCAAATAGACAACATCCCTATCTTTACTAAAAGGAACTATAACTCCTTCACACCTTTAATAGATTTTAACATTGTATGCCACAAATGTAATAATTTTGGACACAAGGAAAATTTCTGCAGAACACTATTTGATATCTCACCAAAATAGAATAAAGATAAAGACATGACCATCAAAACAAAGGAAAAACCGGTCAAGATTTGGAAGAAGAAGGAGGAGTCAATGTTTGTTCAAATTGCCTTACATGCTGAAAACAAGAAGGATAGATGGAATATTGATAGTGGATGTTCAAGGCATATGACAAGTGATAAGAATAAATTTATTTCTCATGAACACTTTAATGGAGGAACAGTGAGATTTGGTGATAATTCAAAGAAAGAGATAAGAGGCAAAGGGACACTCAGCCTAGATCATGGGAAAACAAAAACTAAGAATGTTTTTTATGTTAAGGGCCTAAAAGAAAATCTGCTAAGTGTAAGTCAACTTTGTGATCAAGGGCATAATGTAACTTTTCTCTCCAAAAGATGTGAAATTAGAAAAGATGGAAAGTTGATAGAACATGTTGATAGGACTACCAACAATCTATATATTTTGAGAGAAATTGATGGTTAAAGTTGCAACTTGGTGCAAGAAGATGAAAATTGGTTGTAGCATAGAAGATTAGGCCACCTCAACTTTGACAATATTGTCAAAATCAGTAAAACAAATGTTGTAATAGATATGCCAAGAATCTCAAAACCATCTAACATCATTTGCAAAGAATACCCAACTTGGAAAACTAACAAGAGAAAGCTTCAAGTCCAAAGAATGTTCAACTTCAAAACCTTTAGAGCTCATACATACTGATCTTTGTGGACCAACAAGAACAAAAAGTTTGCAAGGAGAAAGATACTTCATGTTGTTGATCGATGACTACTCAAGGATGACTAAATGCCTTAGATCAGACCGAGGAGGATAATTTACCTCAGATGAGTTCGAGAATTTTTTCCAAGAGCATGGGATAAGGAGACAATTTTCAACAACTAGAACTCCTCAACAAAATGGCATAGTGGAGAGAAAGAATAGAACCATCCAAGAGATGACAAGGGAAATGTTGAATGAATCAAAGATTGTTGATGCTTTTTGGAAGGAAGTTGTTCATACAACTGTGCACATTCTAAATTGTGCACAAATCAGGGTCAATAATGACAAAACACCCTATGAGTTATGGAAAGGAAAACCTGCTACAATTAAGTACTCCAAAGTTTTTGGTAGCACATGCTATATTAAGAGAGATGAAGAAGACTTGGGAAATTTTGATACAAGAGTAGATGCGGGGATCTTTCTTGGATATTCCACAAGAAGTAAAGCATATAAGTGCTACAACAAAAGGTTGCACAAGATAATAGAGAGTGTAAATGTAAAAATTGATGAAGGTAAATAATGCAATGACATCACATAAAATAATCTTGATATGCAAGATGTGTGTAAGGAAGATGAAGATGTGAAAGAAGATGAAGACTCAAAAGAAGAAGAAAATGAGGAAATAGGACAAGGGAACTCAAAAAAACCCTCTAAAACCCCATCAAAGGCATTCAAAACTCCATCTAAGTTTTTTCAAAGAAATCATCCAGAAGACTTGGTGATTGGGGATTTAGAAACAAATGTACAAACTAGAAGGAAATCAGCCAACATAACTAAAAAAGCACATTTTTTCCTTCTTTCTAGGATAGAGCCCAAGAACTTCAATAAGGCAAGTGAAAACAAGTGTTGGGTAAGGGCCATGCAAGAAGAGATAGATTAGATTGAGAAGAATAACACTTGGGAACTTGTCCCAAGGCCCAAAGATAAGAATGTCATTGGAACCAAGTGGTTTTTTGAAACAAGATGGATGAGAATGGAGAAATAATGAGAAACAAGGCAAGGCTTTTTTGTAAAGGCTATGCTCAAGTGGAAGGTGTAGATTTTGAAGAGACCTTTGCTCCAGTTGCATGGCTAGAAGCAATCAGAATTTTCTTAGCACTTGCAAGTTTCAAAAGGTTCGAATTCTACCAAATGGACGTAAAATTTGCTTTTCTAAATGGAGACTTAGAAGAAGAAGAAATATATATTGAACAACCTGAAGGGTTCTCATTGACATAAAAGAAAGGTTATGTTTGCAGGTTAAGGAAAGCGCTCTTGGGCTCAAACAAGCCCCAAGAGCATGGTATTCTAGACTTGAAAAATACCTCAAAGAACAAGGATTCAAAAGAGGAGATGCAGTTAGCAATATATATCAAAGAAGACGATGGTCATTTATTGATTGTAGTAGTGTATGTAGATGGTATCATTTTTGGTGGAAACATGGACAAAATGTGCAAATAATTCTCCTCAAGTATGCAAAAGGAGTTTGAAATGTCAATGCTTGGGGAATTATTCTTCTTCCTTGGATTGCAAATTTCTTAATTAAAGGAATGAATATTCATAACACAAACCAAGTACATCAAGGACATGCTAAGAAAGTTCAAAATGGAAGATTGCCATCCAGTAAGTACACCTATGGTTACAAGCTGCAAATTAAGCATGGATGATGAATCCCCTAATGCTGATCAAACTCAATACATATCCATGATTGGAAGTCTATTAGATGTGACAACCACAAGGCCTGACACCATGCAAGCAGTGGGATTGGTGGCTAGATTTCAAGTAGCACCAAAAGAGACAAATGCCAAAGCAATGAAAAGAATTTTCAAGTACTTGAAAGGTACTATGAATCATGGCCTATGGTATTCTAGTGAAAACGACTTTACTTTAAAGGCTTTCATTGATGTTGATTGGGCAGGGAGTTTGGATGATCGAAAAAGAACAAGTGGAGGAGCCTTTTTCCTTGGTGAAAGATTAGTGTCTTGGATAAGCAAAAAACAAGCATCAGTCTCTTTATCCACTACAAAGGTTGAATACATTACAACAGTAACATGTTGTGCCCAAGTACTTTGGATGGTGCAAACTTTAAAAGACATCAAGGTGGAGTACAATCATCCTATCACCATCTATTGTGACAACACGAGTGCAATCAGTATATCCAAGAATCGAGTCATGCACTCCAGAACTAAGCACATACAATCAAATACCACTTTCTAAGAGAGCAAGTGCTTGAGCAACACGTAAAATTGGAGTATGTGGAAACCAAGGAACAAATCGCAGAAATTTTTATAAAGCCTCTTCCAAAAGAGAATTTTGAGTACCTAAGGGACAAATTGGAAGTAGTCCCACACCCATCAAGTTGCTATATGGGAGCATGCCTTCAGCGGGAGCTATACCTTATACTTTGTAGCTTCATGGAAATGTAAGACATTGTTGAAGACCCCTTGCCATTGATTTCAAAGGGGGAGAAATTGAAGATAGGGGGAGCACATGAACATCAGAAAACAAGGATGTCATTGAAGAGGTTGCCATTAATGACAAAGGGGGAGATTGTTGAAGAAATTGTCATTGCTGTCAAGGTAGTGAATGATGTTCAGATTTGTTGACAAAGCATGTCATCTAGATAAACAGATATCATCATCATTCTATTTGATGACGGTTAGATCATCATAATCTTCAAGTTTTCATTATTCGGTTTGACATGTGTTAAATCTAGTTGATAGTAGTAAAGAACATTCAAATTCAGATGGTTAACCTTCATCAGATGGTTAACTTTCAGATCAAAACATTTAGGTTGAGCATTCAGTTTGAGATAGGTGGCTAAGTCATGGTCTAAATCATTCAAGATTGAAACACTCAAAATTGGCATTTAAATCAATTTATTTTCAGATTAACAATGGCACTTGAAACGATTTATTTATTTCATATTACAAACTTTAAATGATATTTTTTATGAAGAGGCAAAATAAACAAGACAATGACTTATCCAAAAGACGTGTTTTAGAGAGACTTGTTTAAAAGTTAATACAAACCGCTTTGTGAAAAGACGTGTTTTTGATGAAGAAATACAAATGGTATTGAAGGACGTCTTTTTCTCTTGAACAAATGCGAATTAAGAAAGAGAACAAATTGTTCTTTATAAAATCTAATTTCTCCAAAAGAAGGCACGATTAATGAATAATTAAGAGAACAAGTTTTTTTTGGAAAGACATGTCTTATCCAAACCAAACAATACATCACTAAAGGGACATTCGAATTAATGAAGAGGCGTGTTCTTTTGATGCCTGAAAAGGTGTATGACAATCAATTTTCTTTTTGAAGGGATATCTCTTAGTTTATTAAACAATACAAAAATAAACTAATTTGATTTAGAATTATGAAAA
>VDFB02039247.1:0-54598 GCA_007258455.2 Sequoia sempervirens
GGGTCGGGAGGTACGGCTTCGCCGTCCCTCCCTTCCCTCCATACCATATATAAAACAACATTACAATGAACTTTTAAATAATCAAAAACTTTTATAATAAATGCAACATAAAAACTTTATTAAAAAAATGCATTTTGATTTCATAAAACAAGAAAAACACAGAAACCAAGGGAACGCGGATTTCATCCGCACTACTCCGCACGGATCCCGAAAAATCAAAAATAAAAATTTTAATTAATAACAAACAAAAAACACAGTGCCATTTATCCGACCAACTCTGTATAAATAAATTTTAAACAAAATAAAAGGATTTTTCAATAGAGATTATATATATATATATATATTTTCAATAAAATACATATACAGATCTATTAGTATAGGAATACAATTTTCTGGGTTTATACAAAATCAAATAAATTACAGAGCAAGGGATACTCAACCCATACACATATACACAAACCCTCAGAAGTATTTCTTTTTAAAAAGGAAATTATTATTATTTTTTTTTTTTTTCTAATTGTTAATATTGTCAAGATGAGAATTTCAGAAGCTAAAGGTTTTGACAGATTTTGTACAGTACAGTAACTATGGTTTTTTTTCTTTGTTTTCAATCTAACAATTTGCCCTAGTTTTCCATTCAACAGAAGTTTTCTATAATCACAAAATCATTTAACAATTTATTTTTATTTTGAAACAAACAAAAGGGTGAAGAATCAATGAGGAAACACATGAGATCAATGCAGTTGCTTAGATGCCTCGAATCGGTTCCAATGTAGGTAGCCCAGGCGAACTCCACCTTCATGGGCACTTCAACTACGTTCCTACTGTGTGTTAGCGGAGACCTCTCAAAACTGTAATTAAATAGGAAATATATTCCTCTCTCTTCAAAACTCTCAAAATCAAATTAAAGAAAAAATCCATTCTTTAAAACTAGCTTTTCCAACTCTTAATTCCTATTGGCTCACTCGGGTCTTTTAATCTTGTTGTTTTTCTTCTTTGTTCTATTTTCTTGCACCACACATTATATATTTAATTTAAATAAATTATTCACATAATTATCCACCACCAAATTTAATTAATTAAAATAATTAAGCTATATTTAATATTTAATTATTATTCAATTGCAATATATGATTTTCAAAAATAATTAAAATAATTAAATATTTAATTACGATATAATCCAACATTAAAATAATTAATCTATTCCAATCATTAAGATAAATCATAATTATAAATGCCCTCATAAAATAAGACAAAACACAAACACAGCAGGCAAAGACGACAATTACACAACATCGACTATACCAACAGATGAGACAACCTGACATCATGGGACGGGAGGACTTCATCGTCACCTCTGTATCAACTTTTATCCGTTGGGTTATTTGGTGCTCGCCCTGTCCTGCCGAAGCAGGTGGAATCGAGACTTATACCTGCAATCCTGCATACAAACGAAGTTGTGTACATGTGCATATAAACATATATATATCAAAGCATTAAATCAAGTTACTGCATTGTGAGAAGGAATTGCAACATAACAGGGCACTCGCGAACGAGTGATGCTATATTGTCCTTCGTCACACCTATTCTAACAATAATAACATACTCAATGAGTTACATTTCTAAATAACAATCATCACATTACATATTAAATTAAATCATTGCATCATATCACAATTCATAAAATTAACAGATATAATCAACCATAATGTCATATAAAGTAGTCATATCCAAAATGAAATAACATCGTCTAGCATCTAAACTAACCATATCAAACAATAGCAGTATCATCATAGTATCTGAATAACCACATCAAATAATAACAGTACACTACTGAGTCCATCTAGCAACCAGGAGGGTTATTACATCCTCCCCCCCTTAAATACGGCTTACTCCTGTAAGCCAGAAAACAAGTATGGGTAGGATTCTCGCATACGGGAAGTATCCTCCCAAGTCGCTGAAGCCTCATCATTAGGATCCCACTGGACCCTCACCTGCTCAATATCCCTGCCTCTGAGTACGAGCCTCCTGTGCTGCACCACGGCCACGGGCTCTAGAGCTAGCTGCCTGTCCTCGACCTGTAGAGCATTCCAATCAAGAACGTGAGTAACATCTGGAAAGTAGGCCCTAGGCTGAGAACATGAAGACGCCGTGAATCGCGATGGAAAGCTAGGTGGCAATGCAGGCGTACAAACCTTAGGACCTATGCGCTCTTTCAGCGGACCCGCAACCCAGGTGCAAACTTGAACCCTTCCCATAGCGAATGGGGCTCTTAGAGGGCGAACTACGAGAGAGCTTCTCTCTCCTATAACGGCGGCAGTCTACCACCAGCGTACGCCAGCCAAATTTCTTACGCCTATCTTGTTGCTACAGTGCTCTCGGATCTGACTACTGTTGCTCCATGTCAAAGCATCTCGAGTCCAGAAAGAACCACAATCCTCTAATCGATCCCAACTCAAAGGGGTACGACAAGGACGACCATACAAAGCCTGAAATGGAGCCATACTAATCGAACTGTCATAGCCATTATTGTAGGCAAACTCAACCAAATGCAGGTAGTCTTCCCAACGAGACTGCTGGTCCATGACATACATCCGAAGCATATCCTCAAGCACCTGATTAACTCTCTCAGTCTGACCATCTGTCTCAGGATGGTAGGCAGAACTAAAATTCAACTTAGTCCCTAAGGACCGCTGAAGGGATGTCCATAATGCAGAAGTGAATACCGGATCTCTATCAGAAATAATCCTGCGCAGTATCCCATGTAGTCTAACAATATCCTCCATGAACACCCTAGCCACTACTGAAGCAGTATAAGAAGATCGAATAGGAGAGAAATGGGCTACCTTGGTCAACCTGTCAACAGTGACCATGATAGCGTCGTGTCGCCTGGAAGACATGGGCAACCCGACTATAAAATCCATAGAAATGATGTCCCACTTCCACTCTGGAACAAGATGCGGCTGCAACAAGCCTGCCGGATGATGATGTTCGGCCTTCACTCTCTGACACTCAAGACACCTAGCCACAAAATCTGCAATGTCACGCTTCAAACCTGCCCAAAAATATAGTGCATGAAGATCAGCGTACATCTTCTTAACTCCTGGGTGTGCCGAATAAGGAGCTCTATGAGCTTCTGTCAAAATAAGGGTACGAAGACCCTCTGCAGGAGGTACATACATACGGCCTGCATAGCGCATAACACCATCCGAATCCAAAGAGTATCCTGCAAATTTACCTTCTAAGGCTCTACCCGACTCAATCTCTGCCTTCACTGCTTGATACCAATCATCAGAAGAAAGAGCTGCAACAATCTGACTCCTCAAATCAACCTCAAGAGTCAAAGCGGATAGCTCATGCCTACGTCTGCTCAAAGCATCTGCTACAACATTCTCCTTACCCTGAATATACTTCACCTCAAAGTCATACTCACACAAAAATTCCATCCACCTTCTCTGTCTTGCATTCAAGTTCGGCTGCGTGAAGATGTACTGTAGACTACGGTGATCTGTATGCAACTCGAACCGATGCCCAAGGAGAAAGTGTCTCCACCTCACCAAGGCATGCACAACTGCGGCCAACTCCAAATCGTGAGTGGGGTAATTAAGTTCATGGTCTTTCAGTTTCCGTGATTCATAAGCAATCACTCGACCTTCCTGCATCAACACAGCCCCTAAACCTTCCAAAGAAGCATCTGTACAAACAACAAAATCACCTGCCGGATCAGGAACTGCTAAGATTGGAGCACTAGTCAACTTATCCTTCAGAGTCTGGAAAGCTAACTGACATTGATCAGACCAAAGAAATTTCTTTCCCTTCCTCTGCAAAGAGGTGATAGGATGAGCCAACCTAGAAAACCCCTGAACAAACCGCCTATAATAACCTGCAAGTCCCATGAAGCTGCGAATCTCTGAGACATTGGTGGGTGCGGGCCAATCCACAATAGCCTGAATCTTTGCAGGATCGACTGAAATTCCCTCACCGGAAATCACATGTCCCAAATACTGAACTTCAGTCTTATAAAAGTCACACTTTTTGAGATTGGCAAACAACTGATTATCCCTTAAACACTGCAATACCTGCTTTAGATGTTCTTCATGTTCCTCCATCGACCTAGAATAGATCAGGATGTCATCGAGAAACACTAGAATGAATTTATCCAAGTATGTACGGAAAACTCCATTCATTAGACTCATGAAGACTGAAGGTGCATTCGTCAACCCGAACGGCATCACAGTGAACTCGTAATGTCCGTATCGAGTTCGAAATGCTGTTTTGTGAATATCTGCATCAGCAATCCTCAATTGGTGGTATCCCGATTTGAGATCTATCTTAGAGAACACCTTTGCCCCTTTTATCTGATCGAAGAGATCGTCAATCCTGGGCAATGGATATCGGTTCTTCACTGTTACCTTATTCAACTGTCTGTAGTCAATACACAAGCGAAGAGAACCATCCTTCTTTTTCACAAATATCACAGGTGCTCCCCAAGGAGAAACACTTGGGCGGATAAAGCCCTTGGCCAACAATTCTTCCAACTGAAGACGGAGTTCCTGTAGTTCCTGTGTTGTCATCCGATATGGAGCTCGAGATATGGGCTCGGCTCCAGGTACCAGATCAATCCGGAAGTCCACATCACGCTTAGGCGGCATACCAGGAATCTCCTCTGGAAACACATCAGAAAAACCCTTAAGGAGGGGGTAATCCTCCAAAGACAACCCCTGACTATCCTCAGATTCCAAGTCACTCACAGATACTGCAAATAGCTGACAACCCTGTCGGAAGTGCCTTTTGAGCTGCATGGCAGAGATCATACGTAATGAAATGGGCCTCTGAATACCCAAGATCTCCACCTCCTTACCAGAGTCATCAGTGCACCTTACTGCCTTTTGATGACAGTCAATCATAGCACGATGTGCACTCAACCAATCCATGCCTAAGACAATATCATAAGAACCGAGTGGCAGAATTCTGAGGTCCACCTTGGTTGACATTTCACCTATACTCAAATTACAATCCTGCACAAGTTTCTCTACCACAACCCTGGACCCTGATGCTAGTTCGACATGCCATTTTATGCCTTGGCTAATTGCCACCAACCCACATCGCTCAACAACTAAAGGTGATATAAAGGAATCAGAAGCACCCGAATCAAAAAGTATAGAAATGCTAGAATTATTCAACACACCTGATGCCTCAACCACTGTGTTCTGATGAACTGCCTGACAATTATCCACTGAAGCAAAGACACGATGAGATCTCCCTACATCACCTACTATCGGCTCTGATGCTGCTAGCCTCTGATTAAATCCGGAGGTGTTCTTCTGAGGACACATCCTAGCAATATGCCCCGGTTGTCCACAAGAGAAACACCCAGTGCCTCTGCCAAAACCTCTGCCCCCTGATGGAGCATTTGACTGCTGAAAACTCCACAGTGGTCTTGTTGGAAGCTAGATGAAGTTCCTTCAGCGTTCTGTCCGAACCGGTTTGCTCAGGTCCTACAGGCGGGGAATTGCCACCCACCAAGTTGATTGTATTCTTTTGGCTAACTGCTGGCGAGAACAACTGTGCTTGATATCCTTTCGGTGGGTACATTCTGGAAGATCACTCTGTGACTGCCCTCCATGAGCAACATAACCAGGTGTGGGCGTGCTACCAATCTGTACTCCGATGTGACCACCCAAAGCCATGGCCAAATTCTCCTCCACTAAGCGAGCCTTCTCCACTGCCATCTCCATCGTCTTCGGCTCGAAGACTCGTACACCACCACTGATGCGGGCATTTAAGCCCCGAACAAAATGCTGCACTAACATGCCCTCATCGTGGCTAATCCCTGCATACTGCTTCAACTCATAGAAGTGCCTCTCATACTGCTCCACTGACATAGACAACTGCTTGAGATCGTGAAACTCGTCAGCCCTGCGTTGCCTCCAGTGGTCTGAGAGGAAACGAGCTCTGAACCTGTCTAGGAACAACTCCCAAGTAACCATACTGAGATCAAGATGCAGTTTCTATTCCTCAAGGCGCCACCAAGTAGACGCGAAGCCTCGCAAGTGCATCACTGCGCACCGAGCCTTGGTATTGCTACTGTAGGGGTGCATGGCGAAGCAACGGTCTAAGTCAATTAACCAGGTCTCAACCTCAAGACCTCCTCCAGAACCATCAAAAGTAGGAGGGTGTGCCCTCATCAGATCTCTCATATGGCCTGCTACGACTGCATCCGGAACCACATCTGTATCCCTGCGCCTCAGAGACCTCTCTCTCTCCCTCTCCACCTGATGTACCTCATCTGGCCTGGGTCCCAATCGGTCAAGAATCTCTCCAAGTATATGCTGTAACTGACCGTCTAGACCTGGCGGTACTGGATTCTGGTCACCTGATGGAACACTATGAAGACTCTGCTGTTCCTCATGCTCAGAGCCCTGGGAACTAGGAACTGAGGGACTTCGCTGGTTTGCTCCACGTCCGGCACCACGGCCTCTTCCACGACCACGTCCTCTACCTCGAGGCATAGTTCTGCGCCACAAGATAAAGTACGACATGAGCACAAGAGTTGCACAAACGGTAACCTAATGGACTACACTACCCAAAGACCCTAGTGTTTGCAACCTGGCTCTGATACCAAGTTGTAACGCCCGTCGTGCAAACCCCAGAGAACACACACATAGCGCGAATAATTTTCTTTTTTTAATAATAGAAATAAAAGTAACATGTAACAACATTAAACCAAAATCACATAGCATAACACATAACATTAATACACTTGGTTCTCTGGGGCACGCGAGGTTACATTGCAACCACAACACAAAATAAAGATAACGAAAATATTTGTTCTTTAATTGCAAAACCCATATATGGATACAGCTGATAGCGGATTGAGTGTATGACAACATCGCACAATTACATCCATGATAAATCTGATAACGTGATCCAATTCAAACCTAACTATTACATCATTGAAATAATATTACATTACAATTTTCTTTGATACATAAATTACATTGAATTTTTCCAACATGGGGATTGATACAAAATAATGAACATGAAGTACAACTGATCACTGGAACATCTGCACTGCGGAAAGCTGAGATGACGAGACGCTGATGGGGAACCCAACGGGTGCGGAGCACGTTCCACCCAACCATGTGAATTACGAAGTAACTCACCCCCCGTGCTCAGAGGTGACGAGGAAGTGAACCCGACCATGGATGTCAACCGACTCAACAACATGATACAGAACAAGTACAACTCAAAAATGCAATGTACAACCATCAACGTACTCAATTCACATAACAAGTTAAACTAAGAGCTCAACACGATAACATGAAGTAATATCACGGAACAATCACGAATCAAATTCACAAGAATCAAAGATACATGACAAAGAGATAACATCCAGAGGCAACAATAACAAAGCACAAGGGTGTCAAGTGGAGAGTGTCATCGCATAGCTCTCATGGGATTTCCTGGCCCTTCCTCCAACTGAGGCGCCGGCACCCATCTATGGATATCCTGGCCCTTCCTCCTAACTGAGGCGCCGGCACCATAGGGTAGCTGATGCGGAGCCAATAGTCTCTCATGAGAACGAGACTCTGACTTTGCCGACCACGGCCTTCTCAGTCTATCACTAGTCTAAGGTAGCCCTAATGCATAGCCGAGGAATCCAAAGTTTTATTATCTTGTATGATTAAACTACCCTTCCCCCTAATCTATTGTTTAGGTTATCACTTGTTTACTACTCTTCGAGGGTTATCCTGGCCCTTCCTCATCCGAGGCGCCGGCGCCCACGAAGAGCCACTCTCCCACCTATGACCCCTAACAAATCTTAAATCGGCAAGGGTTGAACTAAATCATATAAAACATAGAACTTGAATCCACACACGCGAGGTAATACTCCTCTCGCGACAACCCATAACAAACTATCACAGAAACACGTTCAACCCTTCCAAGCATAAATCATTAAACTTCAACACCAAAGGTACAAAATAAGATGAAGACAACTTTATAAAATAAACCTGCCTCTGGACTAGGATTACAAGTAGTAGGGTTCCCCCATAGACAATACTAAGCAATAAAGCAAATATGACATAAAAGAAAACTCACATTAAATTCTGCAAGGTTGTATCGTTAAATTCGATTCCAAACCCACTAAAACAACTTAAAACAAACGATTGTCTCAAAAAAAACCACAACCATGACTAAAGGTTAATTTTGGTCTAAAATATTTGTTCGACCATACAATTAATAAAATAATGTCCATTTTAAAATATAACAATTGCTCAATTTAAAGAAACAAAATTAAATATTTTAATTCCATTCAAAAGCTACATCCTTAAAATGTAATGAATTATATTAACACTAAAATTTCATTTTAATAAACAATATAAAATAATTATAATATTATTTTATTTATTAAATAAAATACATCATAATTATATTCATAAAATATATCCATACAAATATATAATAATTATATTATTAAAAATTTAACAATATAAATTTAAAACCTAAATCAAAATTTAATATATAAAAGAAAATAAATAAAAAAAAATAAAACTTACTTTTAAATCCGCAAGCGGGCGCGGTCCATAGAGGCTGCGCCGCAGCTGCGTAGCGCAGTCCTACGGGGCAGTGGGAGGGGGGTCGGGAGGTACGGCTTCGCCGTCCCTCCCTTCCCTCCATACCATATATAAAACAACATTACAATGAACTTTTAAATAATCAAAAACTTTTATAATAAATGCAACATAAAAACTTTATTAAAAAAATGCATTTCGATTTCATAAAACAAGAAAAACACAGAAACCAAGGGAACGCGGATTTCATCCGCACTACTCTGCACGGATCCCGAAAAATAAAAAATAAAAATTTTAATTAATAACAAACAAAAAACACAGTGCCATTTATCCGACCAACTCTGTATAAATAAATTTTAAACAAAATAAAAGGATTTTTCAATAGAGATTATATATATATATATATTTTCAATAAAATACATATACAGATCTATTAGTATAGGAATACAATTTTCTGGGTTTATACAAAATCAAATAAATTACAGAGCAAGGGATACTCAACCCATACACATATACACAAACCCTCAGAAGTATTTCTTTTTAAAAAGGAAATTATTATTATTATTTTTTTTCTAATTGTTAATATTGTCAAGATGAGAATTTCAGAAGCTAAAGGTTTTGACAGATTTTGCACAGTACAGTAACTATGGTTTTTTTTCTTTGTTTTCAATCTAACAATTTGCCCTAGTTTTCCATTCAACAGAAGTTTTCTATAATCACAAAATCATTTTAACAAGATTTATTTTTATTTTCAGAAACAAACAAAAAGGGTATGAGAAGAGAATCAATGAGAGAAACCTGGAATCCAATGCAAGTTTGTAGATGCCCTCGAATCTGATTCCAATCCGTGGCCCAGAACGAACTCCACCTTCACTTGAGCACTTCAACTTTCTGTTCCTCTGTGTGTGTGTGAGAACCTCTCAAAACTTCATAATTAAATAAAATATATTCCTCCTCTCTTCAAAAACTCTCAAAAATCCAAATTAAAAGAAAAATCCATTCTTTAAAACTAGCTTTTTCCCAACTCTTAATTCCTATTGGCTCATACAGTCTTTTTTAATCTTTTATTTGTTTTCTTGCTTTAATTTCTATTTTACCACTTTCTTGCACAACACATTTTCTATTTAATTAAATAAATTATTCTAATAATTATCCCCACCAATTTACTTGATTAAAAATAATTAAGCTATATTTAATATTTAATTATTATTCAATTGCAATATATGATTTTCAAAAATAATTAAAATAATTAAATATTTAATTACGATATAATCCAACATTAAAATAATTAATCTATTCCAATCATTAAGATAAATCATAATTATAAATGCCCTCATAAAATAAGACAAAACACAAACACAGCAGGCAAAGACGACAATTACACAACATCGACTATACCAACAGATGAGACAACCTGACATCATGGGACGGGAGGACTTCATCGTCACCTCTGTATCAACTTTTATCCGTTGGGTTATTTGGTGCTCGCCCTGTCCTGCCGAAGCAGGTGGAATCGAGACTTATACCTGCAATCCTGCATACAAACGAAGTTGTGTACATGTGCATATAAACATATATATATCAAAGCATTAAATCAAGTTACTGCATTGTGAGAAGGAATTGCAACATAACAGGGCACTCGCGAACGAGTGATGCTATATTGTCCTTCGTCACACCTATTCTAACAATAATAACATAATCAATGAGTTACATTTCTAAATAACAATCATCACATTACATATTAAATTAAATCATTGCATCATATCACAATTCATAAAATTAACAGATATAATCAACCATAATGTCATATAAAGTAGTCATATCCAAAATGAAATAACATCGTCTAGCATCTAAACTAACCATATCAAACAATAGCAGTATCATCATAGTATCTGAATAACCACATCAAATAATAACAGTATCATCATAGTATCGAGGCATCAAACAAACACTCTTGAGTCCATCTAGCAACGGAGAGGGTTATTACAAGAGGTCACCAGTCAAATTTGCATTCAGAGCATTTCAAGCTTTTGAATCACATCAGGCATGAAAGGAGGATGAATGTGCCTAATGTGCTATAAAATCTTCTCTCAATCATGGCAGCCGAGACCCAGAAAGGTAGGGGTAATTTTTCTCCCCACAATTGTCTAATTAAATTTTCTAGTTGAAAAGTCTTTGCATGATGTATCTGGAATGACTTGGGAAGAATTTATAAATGTTGATCAAATTAGACCTGAGCACTTGCAACCTAGGGCTTTACCTCAACCCCTTAGGTCTAGTAAGAGATTAAGCATGGCTAAAGCCACTCTTGATTCTTCAACCTCTGGTGTTGGATCTAGTGTGAATCCTCCTGCAGTAGAAGAAACCATAGAAATTAGTTCTTCTGGAATAGAGCACTCAGAAAAAGAAAGCTCTTCCTTAGATTCTGATGATGATATTCCACTTGAAACTCTAATGAAAACTAGGGCATAACAGAGAGAAGTAGAAATAATAAAAGGGAAGTATAAAGAACATCATATAGAAAGAAAGGTGCCAATTTCTAAGAAGAGGAAGGATGACATTGTTCATCCTACAACTAAATAAAAATGTGAGAGACCTTCCAGGAAATCAAGAGAAGTTGGGCCTGTGATTGGTACACCTCCACGAGAAAGCCCTAAGACTAGCGAGACATCACATGAGGACCCTAAAGCTCCAATGGGGCAGGAGAATGTTGAAGAAGAAGACATATTTGGGAGAGAAACAAATATAACACTAGCCAATCTTGCTAACATTGTAGAAGAGTTTGAGGAAAATGAGGATTTCCTACAGTAGGATATCCTATAGCAATATCCAAAACTAGAGTAGGAGTTCTTGTAGCCACAAAAAAAACAAGAATGACAGTCCCTACAACAAGAGGTAGAAGAAGAAATAGTACCCTTGCATCCAGAGATAACTAGACAACATGCTTCCATGCAGATAGTGCTATATGAGGAGCCACCATTGACAAAAATACTAGTAGGAATTCATAATCCCCCTGATTTTATATTACATGCAACAATTTTGAATTTATGGAAGGAAATACAAAGGAGGGAGGAAGAATGGAAAAATGAAAACTAGAAATTGAAGAAGGAAATTCAAAAGAGGGATGAAGAGATTGAGGATAAGGATGAAAAAATTTCCACCTTGAAGCTAAGGGTGGATGATATGGTAGCTTTAACACCATAGATTTTGGAATGTAGGACCCCTCCAAGGGTCTATGCTCTACTCCTGAAAGATAAATTTCTCTCTTTTAAGCTATGAAGGATTGCCTCGGGTTTGAATCCGTCTATTGACACCCCTATTAAATTTTTCAATGCTAATAGGATTGCCTCCCCTGAAATGAAAAATTTGTTGTGTGAGTTTTATTTACATAATTATGTTGTAACTAAAGACCATGATTGGAATCTGCTATTGTATGTTGGGGATGTCTAATTAAGGGAATTCACATCTTTGGTAGAAAAGGAAATTAGTTGGAGACAACAAAATGGGGCTTATAAGTAATTGGAGTCTAATATCTCTGTGCTTGTTAGGGCTGAATCAAGCAACCCAAGGGATATTTATAGAGAATGGCACAAAATGATTCTCAGACCTAGTTATAGCAACAAGATTATGCCTTGGATTGAGGTAGTTTACAGTTAATATGAGGTAAATATAATAACAAAGGAGGAAACCATGAGAAGATGTTTATCACAAAGATGGAATAACCTAACTGATGAGCTAAAATAGGTTGAGCCTCATTCCATCCACAATTATGCTACAACACTAAAGAGGATTGATAGGTATATTTAGACTAGGATAGCACATGGGTTATCTTGGATTCCCTTGACTTTCCAACCACCCATGCTCATGTGACGTGTGCCAAACTTCATATTCTAATAGTATGAAATTTTTGTAGAGAAACAAAAATGGAATAGATTTGACAGATTAGGAGGATTCTATTGGGATCTTGATTCACGTACCGTAGCCACTGATGTTGGATAGCTATCAATTGCAAATTTAAAGCTTTGACCAAGTAGAAGAAAAACCATTCCCCAGGCTGGAGGACCAACAAAACGTTAGGTTGGGGGGGTGATGACCTTAGTTTTTGGTCCAATTTTTAATAGAATCTATAGTTTATTTGTTGGTAGATGTCATGGAATTTGATGTTAAATGTTGATATTTTCATAATGTTTCCCTCAAGCCATTAACATTGGACTTTAATCCTATCTCTGCAAGTTTTAATGACATTTGGCATATTATGTGGATTATCTATATTGATTTTACATGTGGTTAATGAATGTTCCTTAAGGTGGTTATAGATGTATAGTTATTATGCATACTAACATTTCCATGAAAATTTAATATGCTAAAGTTGAGGAAGACACTAGCAACTAGGCGCACCATAATGTCCACCAAAGGAATTGCTCCAAGTCAAAGAAGGTCAATGAAAAAAGATTCTTCATGCAACTGAACGTAACTGCCTTGTAGTGGGTTTTAATGATTGAGCATGCACCTACATTACTGTTGTGCTAGATTTGTGTTTAGACTTGCATGTTTGACTAGATTTCATGCATGTTTAACAACCATCACTCCATTTTCCCCATTTTCCATAAATGGAATCCTCTGAGTTGTGGAGTTGACTACCTTGTTTAGCTGATAGTATAAATAAAGCTCTGATGATCCTTCCTCAGGAGGTTTCACAATTTGGTATTGTACTTGCACTCTCTAGCTTTCAATAATACAGATACATTACTCTTTTGTACTCATGATTTACAGTGAATAAAATGAAGTTATGAGTTTGAGCATCGAGTTCTCATTAGTTTTAGAGGATACTTATCCAAGAGGGCCCACTTGGTGAGTAATTTGTCTTCTTAGTTTAGCATTAGTTTAGAATTACTTGATGCTTAGTAATTAGTTAGAAATATGGCACCAACTATTCCTCTAGCCACTAGAATTCCATTCTATGATTATTACTACAACCAAAGCAGGTAGAGTAGTTTCTAATTTGTTGCTCAGATTTTCATTCCTATTATGCATTTCAGCTTAGCATAGTCATTGATTTATGTTCAACATTTGTCTCATTCATTTCCAAGCAATTTAATTTCAGTATTGTGTGTTTCTTAACTGTAGAATGAAATGGCTACTTTGAGTTCCTAGTGCACATACTGTGTTGACCCATTTCAAGTTCACGTCCCTAGGTTGACAAGTTAAATGCACCTTCATGATGATTGAAATAACTATTTAAGTTAGATTTCCAATCTCTAAATCATGGTTGTAAAGGCTTATTTATTAAATCATTGTAGGAGGCCAATAGTGAGGATGCTAAAAGAAGATTCTATGCAAATGGCTTGTGAAGGGCTAGATTTATAGGCAAAGGCTGATATGATTTGGTGGCTAAGATTAAAATTCAATTGTGTGATGTGTATGTCTAGGATTAAAAGTTGATTTTAGTGCCTATGATGCACATTAAGTGGGTCATGACATGAGGCTAAAATTAGGATGTGAGGAAATAAGTGGGATTCTTTTATTTATTTTGGAGAGAAAATATTCCTATGATGCACAAAGAATGGAGCTAAAAATAGGATGTGAGTGGGAATCTCATAATTTAAATAATAAAATTATTTAAATTATTTGTGCATGTGAAGAGTTGTAGACATGTGACACATGTTGAAATGTGGTGAAAGTGAGGGATTAATTCAAATATTTAATTTGAATTAATTTAAGAGATGTGAAAGGGAATTAATTAAATAAATGAGATTTATTTAATTAATTTGGAAGGAGATTAAGTGGAATATATGGGATAATGTAATGACCTAGGGTAAAATATTACAAGATGTCTTACAAGGTCATGTATCCACTAGGTAATGGTATGACATGGAGAATTTTGGGTGTTTACAAGAGTTAGTGAAACTTCCATAAGAAAAGGATGTCATAGGAGTGAAGTGGGTTTTTAAAACCAATTTAAATTCAAATGGTCATGTTGAAAAGCACTAGGCAAGACTAGTTGTTAAGGGTTATTCACAATAGCTCAGAGTTGATTGCAATGATACATTTTCTCTCCTAGCATGTTTAGACACCGTGAGAATAGTACCTACCATAGTAGCTCAAAAAAAGTGACTTGTTTATCAAATGCATGTAAAATAAACATTTTTAAATTGTCATCTAGAAGAATTTTATATGGAACAACCACCTAGGTATGATATTTTAGGAAAAGAAGACAAGTTTTATAAGCTCAAGAAAGCACTATATGTTCTCAAGCAAGCCCCAAGAACATGGTACAACAAAATTGACTCTTAACTTTTGCGAAATGGTTTTCATTAGGTGTATCAACAAGCCTACATTGTATACCAAGATGAATGAGAAAGGTGAGATCACATTTGTTTGTTTGTATGTTGATGACTTGATATTCACAAGTGATTTAGTAATTGATTTGTTCAAAGGAGGCATGGAAAGAGAATTTGAAATGACTAATTTAGGTCTCATGAAGTATTTCCTTTGCATTGAGGTGAATGAAAGTGATAATGGACTTTTCATCTCCCAATAAGTATACTAATGACATTTCAAAAAGGTTTAACATGACAAATTTCAAATCAATTCCAACACCAATTGTCACAAGTCTAAAATTAATGATGATAAAGGAGCTAACATTATTGATCCAACTTTGTATAAAAGACTTGTTGGTAGCCTCATGCATTGAATAGCCACAATACTAGATATTATGTATGCAACTAGTCTTATCTCAAGGTTCATGGAGCCACCAAATTTCTCTCATTGATAAGGGTATGTGCAGGATCATCATGCAAAAAATAGGCCCTTAAGTGGCAAAAAAATTAGAAAAATCAGAGTTAGGAAAAATTTGAATATGTTATCAATATTATTTCAAAAATATGTAAGAATATAATTTGTAGCAAATTGAATTTAGTTTCTAAACTACTAGGTTTTTTTAAAAAAATAAAAATCTATTTGGTGAAAATTTGAAATATCAATGCAACATGCTTAAATTTCATGGAAAAAATAAGTAGGTGTCTATCTGACCACTAACCACAATAAAATGATAATATTTTTTAAAAATATTTTATATATAAATAGATGACTCATGTCTTGATGTGATGCATATTTTTGTAAATTTTTTCCAAGTAAATAATTAATTATGAATTTTTATTACAACTTTTAAAAAATATATAACACTCATATGTTTGACCACCTTAACTTGGTCAAAACTTCATTAAATTCAATTTTTATTTTTTTAATCCTATAGTATGCAAAGCATGGAATGTGACACATGTTTTGTATTAAAAAAATGTGATACCATTCGAAAGCTATAGATGTTTTTCAATCAGTCTATCAATCAGGACTTTAGTCATAATTTCAATAGAAAATGAATAATAATTACTTATTAAATTCAAATTAAAGAATACTTTATATTGGTAGAAAGGTAAGAATCTCCTTTAAAAACCCTTTTCGTTTCATCAATTTTGGGTAAAAAAAAAGTCGTTAGCGACATACCCATCATATTGCCATTTTTTGGCCCATCATGATCCTATACATACCTGTAAGCAAGAAAAAAATTCTTAGATACGTGAGTGGAACAAGGAACTATGGTATTCATTATTCAAGATCAAATGAGTTTAAACTCATAGGGTATATAGATAGTGATTGTGCAAGAAGCATTGGTGATAGGAAGAGCACTTCTAGTTACGTTTTTTATTTTGGAATAGGTGTAGTATCATGGGATTCAAAACAACAACCAATTGTCACTCTTTCATTTGTTGAAGTAGAGTATGTATTAGCCACAAGTGTATAATGTCAATTTGTTTAGATGAGAAAAGTTTTGAAAGATCTCAGACAAGAACAAGAAGAGGCAACAAATATAGATTATGACAACTCAACTATAGCATTGTCAAAGAATCCAAATTTTCACAAGAGAAGCAAACAAAGAGGAAAGAGATGCCATCAAGTGAAATATTAGCACAACTAGATTTTCATTTACATGGCAATCAAAGTTTACATCCATGCAAAAGACCTACTTAATAATCCATATCCAAAATTGCACAAACCCACATGGGACAAAGAAATTGCATTAGATGTTGTCACACATACATCAATCCCTCATTGCATTCATGCCATTAAATGTGGCATGAGAAAATACATAATTATGACAATATTTCTTTGAATCACTACAAACAACCATGGAGACATACCATTGCCTCAAAATGTGCATTATAAACCTTTCCTACTCTTCACCAAATGCATTCCTTCATTTTCAAATTAGACCTTCAATGTTTAGTGTCCTATATTACATTTGAGACACTTGTAGACCAAAAAATTGGTTCATTGATGTGCAACTCAACCAAATCATAGAGGAGAGGAGTGAAAATGCTTACCACCTCCACCAAGAGCTCACTATCTAATGGATGAGAAAAGAGGACTCAAGCCTCTATTGCAATGGTTTGTTCCACACTTGCTCTATGGAGTTGATGGAGTGTTATTGCTACTTCTATGGAGTGCCAAAGTATTGCTAAGAGTGCTTGGGAATGAAAGAAGTGAGTGCTAGAGGATGCAATAGCTTGTGAATAGATGAAATGGAATGAGAATGAATCAATTTGAAGGAGGAATTGGCAAGGACAAGGAATTTTTGGGTTGGTTCCAGGTTGAAGAGGGACATTACAATTTTCTCTCAATGGGAAGTGTAACGCCTTTTCCAACTTTAGAAGTAGGAATCCATGGGTATGTAAGTGGGCCACATGGGAATCCCTAACAGTTATTCTTCTACTGACACAAAAAATGGATGCCAAGTAGAATGAAGGAAGCAGGATGATATGGAATTTCAACTTTGGATTTGGCTTTCTAAGGTGAGGAAGTGTAAAGAGGAATTTGTATAAGGAGTTCAGATTCACTACTATACATTTTCCCCCAACTTTAGAAAGCAAGAATATTCATGAGTGCTTCGGTAAAGTAGATGAAAGAGTGAATAGGGTTAGAAATGTATACCTGAACCATCAAGGAAGTAGGCCACAATATAGCGAGCTCGAGTGCATAGGGAAAGTAAAGGAATTCATAGCCCCACATAACTATGAAGCTCAAGAATGAAAGAATCTTATAGGCCCACAAACTTGCAAGGAGGCAACTCCCTAGATCTATCACATGAAGGAATCCCCATTGAATTGTAAACAAGTAAAAGTTTATCTTATGTTGATTCACTGCCCCCCCACCCCCCCACTCTCAATATAAGTGTGTGCTCTTCAAGTACAATGGGGGTTCAACTCTTTAAAGCCTCCAACAAATCATTGAGAAAAATAGCTTAGAATAAAATGCCATAATTAATCTTATTTTGTGGAATATAAGTTTTTCCATTTTAGAATTCATTAAGTCAAGAAAATGTATAGAGAGCAGCTGGACAATTACTTTTGGAGTGAAATGAGTATTTCTTGGTTGATTAGAATGTTCCACTCTATGTTTCCTAATACCAACTAATGCATCATCTAAAACTCCTCAACATGTCATACCATGCTATCTTTGTGTAATGTCAAAAATTTCATACCCTTGCAATTTCACACTATCTTCTACACCTACTTTGGTGTTCTTATCCTTGTCCCTCCTAGTTCCAAAGGTTTAGCACTTTTTTGTTGTTTCTCCTTGTCCTTGTTTCAAAGTGTCTTATTTATATTGCCTCTAGAGTGTTAGACCTTTTTCTAGCCTAAATTTTCCAAACACTAGCACTTACCATATATATCCATGTGACATGTTATCACCTTGTGTAAATTTGTAAATTTGTATCCATTTTTTGGTGTTTCTTTCCTATACCATTTTTTTAGTTGCTAGTCACCATCCTAAGAAGAATCTAAAAGGCTACCCACCCTTTATCTCCCTTCTTTTACTAATTTTCAAGCATTTCAATCTATCAATTCTCAATTGCATTCTAGCTTTCTATCTTGAACTATTGAATCTTTCTCCATTATTACAACTCTTTTGAAGCTCTCTACCAACACTATCATTCTATGTGAAGATTATCCAATATTCCTAAATCCATGGAAGTTTGGTACCAATTTCACAACCAACATTTGATTCTCCTTTGTTTTCTCCAAGATCTATGAGGTTATTTTCTTTGTAGTTGCTCTCACTTCCTCTCTTTTCTTTGTTATTTGTATTGTTGAATCCTTTGTCCTATTGTATTTGACATCTAATATGACATTTTTCATTCAAGAGAACTATTATTCTTGTTCCCTTGCATAGCTTACAACACCATTATTTTAGTTACATTGCATTTAGCACTCTATTATCAACATTATCAAAAATAGGGAATAATGGTGGAGCATAAGGGTGGGCACGAGTGGGAAAGGAAGGATTTTGAAAAATCAGGCATTGGAGATGGAGGAAGAGTAGGTTCTGAGAATTTGCAAGTGGGATCAACGCTTGTTTTGAGTAAGAAGCAAGGTGAGGTTGATACGGAAGAGTCAAATTCTAGAAACAAAATTCTAGTGGACTCAGGAGGAAAGGATATTCCGGCTGCTAAAACTATGGGTTCCCCTGGCGGTCAAAAAAGTGAAAAATCTAAAGGTGTGGTGGGGACCGTTGGTGAAAATGGAGGCAATCGTAAACCTTGGGATTTTTTGTATGGGGTTAAACCAAATGGAAAGTCAACCTTCCTTCCAGTGAAAAATATCTCTATCCCAGAGAAAGGTAAGTTTGCAATCACTATGCTTGATCTCTTAATTGATCATAACATTGCTTTAATGGAAAGAACCCTGGTGGGTAAATTTATGGGCCCTAGAAAAAATATCAAAGAGGTTAGGGATTTTTTAAAAATAAATGGAGAACTTATGGAAAAATTTCAGTAGTGGTGCTCCCAAAGGGCTTTTTTTCATTTGAATTCACGTGTAGGGAGGATATATTGGCTGTAAGAAGTGGAAATCCATGGGTAATAGGGAGATATTCCTTGGCTTTTAAAAAATGGTTTTCAAATCTAGATCTATCAGATTCTATTTTTGAGAATGTCCTAGTGTGGGTAAGACTCCTGGGTCTCCCCTTGGAGTATTGGAATGAAGATGTCTTTTATGGCATTGCGAACTCTTTTGGACAACTGCTAGAAAGAGGTTGGTATTTGCAAGAATATGTGTGTGGGTCTTTCATAATGTTGAGCTTCCTTCATCAGTTGAGATTCTTTCGAAGTTGGGATCCTAGTCGTAGGCTATTGAGTTTGAAACTATTCCTTTTGTTTTCTTCAAATGCAAAAAATTTGGGCACTAGGTTAAGAAATGTCCTTTAAATGCCATCAAAGAAAAGGAGAAGCCATTTGGAACTTCAAAATATGTATGGAGAAAGAAATTTGAAGGGGAATTCCTAGATAATAAAGAGTCTAATGTTCATGGTATCTTAAAAGAGGTTGGTTGTGATATGGGGAATAAGTGTGTGGTTCCCCAGGAACCCCAGTGAAAGGAGTTTGAGGACACCTTGATAACTAATGAAAAAGAAGCAAGTGCGAGGCAGGCGGTTGGAGAAGAAAAGCAAAGCCAGGATGTGGGTCCTTTATGCCAAGAGAAGAGCCCAACTAAGAATATTGAAGGGAATCTGAGCTTGGAAGACATACCTATCTAGGGTTTGTCCTTGGAACTAAATATTCCTCTTTTACTCCCTTCCTCTAAAGGTTATTTTCCTTTGGGTGTTGATCCCTTTACAGATCCTATTTCCCCAAATTGGTCAAGGACTCAAGGCCAAGCCACTAAACTTTCTAGTGATTATTCAACCTTTCATTTGAATTGACTCATGGATACTTTACCCTAGGAGCAAAGACTTCTAACCGATAAGGAGTGGGAATCTAGTAAAGAAATGGATAGTCAAGAAGACACTAATAGAGAGGAGGTCTTATCCAAGAAAAAGAAGAAAAAAGATAAAGAATGGAATACTCCAAGTGGTATCTCCACTAGGTCAAGAGCCAAGGCAGACTATGGTGCAACTAAGAACTCTCGTGGAAAAGATCTACAAAATGGACAAGAGAGCATAACAGTTTTCAGGATATTGGGGATGGCTTTGAGAAAACCATCCCGGAGTTTCTCCACTCCCCTGGAAAGTCATGAAGATTATGTCATGGAATATCAGGGGACTTAATAATCCCCACAAGCAGGATGTACTGTGCAATTTTTTTAGAGATCATAAGCTAGATATTCTCCTTATTCAGGAAACTAAAATGTTGAAGGAAAAAGTGGAAAAGATGAAATTGTTTCAGTATTGTAGTATACATGGAAATAACTCAAATGTTGCTTCAGGAGGTATCACCACCTTCTAGAATAGTCACATAATCAAAGGGGATCTTATTTTGGAAGGCTCGAACCACATTGCTACTAGATTCACCCACATTAGGGACAATTTCAGCTGGATTCAGTCAAATATCTATGCTCCCAATGGAAAAGGTACCAGAAAATCTTTCTGGTTGGAGCTGGCCGGTTTCAGAAGGATTTTTTATAGTGATTCATGGGTTGTCATTTAATACCCCCTTACTGAATGAAGAAAATTTTGGAGGATCTCAGATGAATGTGGAAAGTAAGGAGGATCTTCATAACTTTATCAATAACCAGGCGCTGATTGATCTAGATTTGCAAGGTGCATCCTATACCTAGTCGAATCGTAGAAATGGTATGGACCTGATCTAGGTTAGATTAGATAGAACTTTAATTTCTAACCAATGGTTCTTAAACTATTATTGTTCTCTTAAAGCCCTTTCAAGGATTGGATTTGACCACTTTCCCATAAGTTTTGTTGTGGATCCTTTAAAGATAAAAAAAAATACCCCCTTTAGAGTTGAAAAAATGTGGCTTTCCCATCCTCTTTTTAAAGAGGAAATTAGGAACAGTTGGAATATTAATATCTCTAGGACAACTATGTTTAGAGTTGCCAAAAAACTTAGGGAAGTTAAATTCAATTTAAAAAAATGGAAAAAAGAGTCTTTTGGTAACATTTTTATGATTAAAACTAATCTTCAGATGGAGTTGGGGGAAATCCAAAATAAAATCCAGAAGAAGGGATATTTGAATGATATTAAGGAAAAAGAGAATGAGCTCCTTATTAAGATGCATGACATCATTTCTAAAGAAGAGGATTTATGGAGACAAAGATCTAGAGCTTTATGGTTATCCATAGGTGATAAAAATACATGTACTTTCACTTGTCGGCCTCAAAACATAGGGCAGTTAATAGAAACTCTCTTATTGAAGTTGATGGTAACCAGTATGAGGAGGAGGACATTAGAAGGCAAGCTATTATTTTCTTCAAAAGTATTCTTTCTGAGAATGAGGAAACTAACAAAATGATCAAGATCATTTGATAGAGGCTATACCTAATGTGATTAATCAAGAAGACAACTCTAAGTTGACTGCTATTCCATCGAGTGAGGAAGTTAGGAAGGTTGTCTTTTCCTTTGAAGGGAGTAAATCTCTGGGTCCTGATGGGTTTCCTATGTTCTTCTTTCAATACTTTTGGGAGATTGTTGGAGAGGATGTGGTGAATGTTGTTAAAGAATTTTTTGGGTCCAGAAGTCTCCTAAAAGAGTTAAATGCTACTTTTCTGGTTCTTATTCCTAAGAAGCCTGGCATGGTGGACTTTGATGCTTTCAAACCTATCAACCTTTTTAACTCTATCTATAAAATCATCTTGAAGGTTATGACTTAAAAATTTTTAATTCTATTTCCAACTCTGATCTCACCTCAATAGAATGGATTTGTCCCTGGCAGACAGATCCTTGATTCAATAGTCACTATACATGAGAATATCCATTCCTTGGTTGAGTCAAAGACTGAAGGTTTCCTCTTAAAGCTTGATATATCAAAATCCTATGATAAAGTTGACTAGAAATTCTTGTTTAAAATTTTAAAGGTGTTTGGGTTCAGCAACAAGGTTCTTCAGCTAGTGGAGTAGCTTGTGTCTACAACTTCAATCTCTTTTATGGTTAATGGATCTCCCTTGATTTTCTTTCAAAGCTCCAAAGGTCTAAGACAAGGAGATGCTATTTCTCCTATTTTGTTTACTATTATGGTGGAGATTCTTGGAAGAAATTTGAAAAGGCTGATAGATCAAAGATCCCTTGTTGGTCTTAAACCATCTTCTAGCAATTTGATCTTCTCTCATCAACAATTCGTTGATGATACCATCCTCTTGGGAAAATCTACTGTTTTGGAGGGAAATTCTTTGAAAAATATGTTGGATGCATATGGGAGGGTTTTAGACCAACTGAAATAAAAAAAATCTCTCTCTTCTTCTTTAATACTCCTGAACACAGACATGATAAAATTGCTAGAATCCTAGGGTGCAGGGTGGAGTCTTTACCTGCCATCTATCTAGGTTTACCTTTAAGCCTTAAACCCCCGAAATCCTTTTGGATTTCGTTGGTTGAGAGGTTTATCAAGAAACTTGTTGGATGGAAAGGAGCTCTGCTAAGTCAAGCCGGTAAATTACAGCTCCTCAAAGCTACTCTTTAGAATCTACCAACTTATGCATTAAGCCTTTTTAAAATTCTTGCCAAGTTTGCGGATGCTATTGAAAAGATTCAAAAAAGATTTCTTTGGTTGGGTGTTGAAGAAAAAAAAAGGTTTCCTTTAATAGGGTGGGATCTAGTGTGCAAATCTAAAAAGGTCAGCGGCCTAGGTCTTAGAAAAATCAGGATGGTTAACAAGACTCTTCTTGCAAAACAAATTTGGAGACTATTTTCATCCTCATGGGAATGGACTAAAATCCTGACAAGCAAATATTTGGAGAATAACATATCTCTTATTATCATGAGGGAATCCCATCTTCTACCCAGAGGCTCAACTTGTTGGAATAACTTGATTGCTGGCAAAAAAGTGGTTGATAGAGCAGTGGGTTGGCAAGTTAGAAGTGGAAACCAAACTAAATTTTGGGATGATAGATAGTTGTTCAAGGAGCCCCTTGCCAAAATTGAACCTTTTTGTGGGTGGGCTAAGAGTTGTAAAGCCCTCTTTGGATTGTATGTTAAATATTATTGGAAGAATTCAAAATGGGTGGATTTGGGTCTTGTTAGTCAGGTTCTTGCTCCTATTCATTCCTCCTTGTTGGCTATCATACTTTGCCATGATAAGATGAAAGACTATCTTGCTTGGAAAGATGAACCCTCGGGCAACTACTCTGTTTCATCAGCTTTTTCCAAACTTTCTTCAGCCCAGACCCCCCCCTTTTGGTCAAAATCTTGGATCAAACACCTCATTCCTAAAGTCAACATCTTCTTCTGGATCCTACCTCAAAACAAAGTGCTCACGGTTGATAATCTCTACAAAAGAGGTTTCCAAATACCCAATAGATGTTATCTCTACAAGATGGAGGCTGAGTTAGTTTGTCATTTGTTTCTTCATTGCCCATTTGTTGCCTCAATTTGGGAAAAAATCCTCTGTTATTGGAATTTATCTTGGGTGTTCCCATCGTCAATTGAAGACTTTTTCATCTAATGGAAAGATCATACTCACAACCCAACACTACAGAAGCTATGGGATTTTTCCTTTCCTCATGTTGCTTGGGGTCTATGGAAAGAATGAAACAATAGAATTTACAGAGATAAGGAATCTTCGAAGATCATAGTGTTTGATAAAATAATCAAATTAATGAAAGAAAATTTCAATGCAATCCCTAAGTAGGATTGTAATATTTAGAAAGTGGCTTGTTCTTCCTATGATCTAATGATTGCTAAGGAATGGGAAATTAGTAATTAAGAATGGAGGGATTTTGCTAGACTTTTCTACCTAACAGTTGCATCAAAGCCAACTTTGATGGGGTGACTAAAGGAAATCTTGGTGTGGTGGGATGTCACAGAGTTATAAGGGATTCTTTTGGTATTTTTCTAGGTGTGATTGCTACCCCCCTTGGCTCAAAAACCAATCACTTGGCTAAGGCTATCGAAGCTTTTCATATAATAAATTTGGCTCATAGTCTGAATTTTAAAAACCTCTAGCTTGAAGGGGACTCAAAAAATATTATTGAATGTCTTCTTGGTAGGTCCCCCCCCTCATGGACCATAAATTCTTGGATTGATGATGCTATTTCGACCTTAGCTAAGTTTGATAATATAAAGATATCCCATGCCTATAGAGAAGCCAATGCCGTGGAAAACTTTTTTGTGAATGAAGGGGTTGAAAGTAAAGGTCAGTGCACCTAGCTAAATATCAGTGATTTAGGTGTTGATGTCTGAGCCTTATTGAACTATGATGCGTCACATGGGAAAGATGTGTGTCACTTCAATGATAATGATGGAATGGTGTAAGTACATAACTATCATTAGATTTCATGGGGCCAAGCTAATTAGCTTGTCTTGTAAGCTAGCTCGGCACGCTTTGTGGACTCACAGGTTTGGCGGAACCATTTCGAACCAAGATTTCATTTTTGTCTACATCACTGTGCTTGCTAAAATGGGAGGAGAAAGGAAAAGAGTTGATGCAGATAGCTTCGAGATGCAAACAAGAAATACTAAAGCCTGGGAAAAAGTTAAAAGTGGGGGTTTACTCCCTTTTCTAGAAAAACTCCATGGGCCTAGTCAGGAAGCTATGGAGCTTTTTGAGAAGAATTGGGACAATGGGGAAATAACCCTTTTTGGCAAGAAAGTTAAGCTCGATGAAAATCTCATTGCTGAAGTGACTGGTATGTCCACTGAAGGACACAAATTTTTTAGGGATAGGAATTTCTCTGATGAAGCAGTAGTTAGATTTTTGAAGAAAGACAAGGAAATATTGAAACTAATGAAAGTTTCCAATAGTTACTTCGAGTTTGGCACCATTAAAGCTCTCTAGAGAAAAGTTCTTCGCATCATCATGGAGTATATTACCCTGGATGGTCATTTCACTAGGGTCTACGGCTATCATTTTGCATTGGTCAACCATTTTTTGCTATTAGGTAAGGGTTTCTCTTCCCTACTATTTACTTTGTTCCTTAAGAACTAGAGTATGGAAGACCATAAGAAAAAACCCTAAAAGATATCTGATATTACATACTGGCCTGATAAGATTAATTTTTGAACACTTCCAAAATCTGTCGGCCCCTACTAACTCAGATTCCTCTTTGGCATCTAAGGAGGACGACACTGAACCTAGTAGTTCAGGGAATAAACCAAGTTTGAGTCAGGTAAGGACGGTCCTGGATCTACCCTCTGTCCATACTGGTAGGAAAATCCAATTCCATAATCCTGAACCTATTAAAGTCTTCCTAGCTTCTGAGCCTGGATGTTCTACTCCCAATGCCAAAGGTACTGTAAAGAATCTTCTTGTTAAAAACCTTGTTTCATATTCTGAAGATTCTCCTGATTCTAAGGATTCTGGCACAAATAATAGTTCCTCCTCTTTTGTCCCGTTGACAGACAGAGATGTTAGAACTGGGCCCCAAGAGCCTCTTACCCTGCTAAAAGTTGCTTCAATCTTGATAGGGAACCCACCCCTAATTTTATGGGGATTGTGAGGAATAATGCTAAGAACCATCTCAAAATATCAAAATGGGTCTTTCATAAAATTAATGATCTAAAAATAAAAAATTGGGCCCTCCAAAGTAAATTGGAAGAAGTGGGAGCTAAGGTTTCTGCATTATGTAAGAAGGATGATGAGCGAAATGAGAACATGACTAGCAAAGAGATCTAGGACAATGCAGGAAAGGATAGAAGGATAGAAATGGATTTGGAAAAAATAAAAAATGTTGTGAAGACAACTAATGAATAAAATAATAGAATGGAAAGACATAACGCTATCATTATCAATGCAATGAGTGAAAAACTAGATAAAGCTCAATAGGGGTCCTTGGTTGTTGATTTGGAAGAGGTGAAAGATAAAAAACCAAGAAGAGGATATAGGAATTTCAAAGAGAACCAAGGCCAATCTGAAAAGGAAGGAACCCCCCATGCCACAAATGATTCAAAATTTTAAGAAGGGTGTCAAGGATATGTAGGATCTAGAGGCCGAGAGTGAGATTGTTCTAAAGACTCTGGATTAGTTGTTGTTGGTTTTTTGGTTTGTGTTTCGGCTGGCTGTTGTTTTTTCTAGTTTTTTCTTTACTTGCAGCCTATTTAATTCATTGGAATTTTTTGTCCTTTCCTATTTTAAGTTGTAAACTTTGTGGTTTTAGGTCCCTATAAAACCCATTTTTTCCTTTATCAAAAACATTATCAAAAATAGGTTTGTTGTGGAGGTTGAAAAACCTATCCAAGGACTTCACCTAAAGGAAAGCTCCTAACAACCAGCAAAAATATTTTCTTGTCTTCTTTAAGCAATAGGTTATCATCTATAGGAAGATATTCAACCTTCTATGAACTTGGTGATATCCTTACCTCTTGTTTCCTTCCAATTTTGTCAATTTCTTTGTAGTGGATTAGTTTAAATTCTTGTTATTTTGTTCTTCTCATCACTAGTGATTTACTAGTATTTTTCCCATTTCATTCTTGTGTTAACAGATCACATTTTTCAACATATATTTGCATTCTAGACATTTCTAAAATATGGGACTACAATGTGTTGCACAACCATCCACACTAAGCATTGGCATTTAATGCAATGAGCTCCAAACTTATTCCTAGGTTCTCCTCTATTGTATTTTTCCTATTATACTTTCAACTTGTAATTTCTCATTTATTTTCCTATAAACAATAATAGTTTGTTTCTATTTATTTGTTTTAGCTTGTTAGTAAACTTAAATATTTCAATTTAAAACACTTTTAGGTTAATCAACACAATTTTCCCTAAATAGTAGTAAATTAGTTCTTAAAAACTCAAAAGTTAACCTAAGTGTAGAACCTATTAAGATCACTCATAAAAAAGGGTAGTCTTCCTTATGATGGGATGAATTTCAATCTCTAGACTTTGTTTGAAATACCTACAATTTCACATTGAAAATGAATAAGAATTGCAAAGGTGGAAGAAGAACCGCCTTCTTCATAAGTAACCAATTTAAAACACTCTAATGGAATAATACAGAGAAAATAAAATGCTTTGAAGTAAATATTGAGGTGTTGATGATTTGAGTGTTTAGAAAGGACACCAGGTTGAAGCCAATGGTGGAGTAGAAAAATGTGTTGGGATTGGGTAACCAAATTGAAGAGAGGGCTTGGAGTGAGTGTTTTGAGGGCAAGAGTGATGCATTTGGGAAAAAGGGGAAGGGAATTTTTGAGGAAATTTTGATTAAGCATCAAAGATAATACGGTTGTCCTTATCACCAATATCAATAGGAACCTTATTAGGATTACCAATTCTAGCAATCCAATAATCATTAGAGATTTGAGGTGAGAATATTTTCATTGTCACAATATCCTTTAAGTTTATGTAGTTGATTCCTAAAGGAAAGCTTCTTTTTAAGACTAGGGTATCCCTACGACTACTTTTGAGCTATGTTACATCGACGAGTATGTCAGGGGATGAGGGGATATATTTTTGGGATAGAATTTTTGGAGGCCATTTTAGGGGATGCCAAGGGGTGGCAGAGCAGATGGCTATTAGAAAAAGGTAAATTTCAAATATTTGTATGATAACATTGATAAAGAATTCATCATATACATTATAGATACTTACACATAATATTAGAGTTGAATTGAGATTTCACATGAAATTCAAACAAATTAACAAAATTTAATTTCTTTCATAGTTCATTGTCAATGTGCATATGATATAGTATTATATAAAAATTTAAAAAATACAAACAAATACCAAAAGGTTGCAAGTTCCAACTACAAAATGACAAAAATACAAAAAATATGCTACTACCCCTGTGCTTACAAAGAATTTGAGCATTCAATGAGTCGATCTCCCTTGTCGTAGAATTGTAGTGGTTGAAACAAGAAACAACAAGTTGTTGACTTTATATTGAGATTGGAAAGGAGGTTGCCTAAATAAGACAAGTATCTCAAAGTCTTCTCACTAGATTATTTTCCCAATGTGTTCTTCCAACTCTATTTCCCACACATTGACACATCTTACATTGGTAGCCTTGATCTGAGGATATTTAGACACTAGTTTGGAAGGAGATTCCACCATTTGGAAATGGTGCTACATTTTGTTGACAAAGATGCCTCTATTCACTGAATTTACACTTTGAAAAATTGCTGCCCCTAAAATTTGATAGAAAACTTCTTCTTTTAGGACCAAACCAATAACCTTTAGTAACTAAAAACTGATGTTTTTCCACTGAAATCCTAATTGCTATGTGACTGAAAACTGTTGCTTTATGTTGAAAGAATCAGTTGATTGTCATATGTGTTGAGGGCATAGTTGGAAAACTTTCCAAAAACTAGCGATTTTTTTCAAAATGATTTTTGGTGCAAGTACTCACCTAAAAAAACTCACCGATTTTTCCTAAAAAACTCATGAATTTTTGGTGATTTTTTTAGAGAAACTCGGCCTCTTAGAAAAAAGAAACCTACAACCAAAATAAAGGAAATTTCAATTCACTTTTTTTGGTTGATGTGGCTTTGAAGGTCTTAATTTGGGCTTGGTAGTAGGGGCTCTACCTCTCGACACTACCCTATATCACGATAGGGAGCACACCAAGGACACTACCCCCAAACTCTGTGAGGGGTGTTGACCCTTGACCTCGCTGGGGGAATTTCCCCTAGACCCCCATAAGCGATGCTACCCCTCATCCCCATTGGGGCATTGGTCCCAGAACCGCATAAGGGGTGTTTCCCCTCGACCTCATTTGGGGTATTGCCCCAAGACCCCCATGAGGGGCACTACCCCCAAATCCCCACAAGGGGTACTACCCCTCAACTCCACTAGGGGTGTTTCTCCCAAAACCCCACAAGGGGAACTACCCCTCAATCCCATTGGGGGCATTTCCCTCAAACTCCCATTGAATTCATTTGATTTTCTACGTACTCTCCAAGTCCAAGTTTCTAAGTTTTCCTACAAGTCTTAATCTATAATATCATCTAGTTCTATCTCTCCCCTAGTTTTCACTAGACATGGGAAAGAGGAAGATGTAAATTTGTAAAATAGATTAATGTAGTATATACTTTAATTTTTACAAAAACAATTTGCTATTTTCATTCTATTTCAAAATATCAACATCAGTGCATTCCACATGAGGATGACATTTTGTACCCAATTTCCCTTCAAATCAATCAAATACAACTAGACCCAACTTTTTTCTTTTATGTACTCATTTATTGACTCATTGTATGCATCATATCGTTGAATTTTGCAAAAAAATTGCCTTTTTAATGAAATTTAAGCAATTTTTTAAGCTGTCAAGATTTTTTCTTGGTTTTCGCTAAGTTTTTTCTGAATAGAGTTTTTCGTGCTTGCCAAGTACTTGAAATTGGTTATTTTTCCAATAATGGTTGAGAGTATTGAAAGGGAGTACAAAATGTGTGAATGGAAATTTGAAGATCCACTATCCTATGACTTAAATCTCAGTCATTATATGTTACAAACATGCAATTTTGTGACTACAAAATTAACTAAAAAGTATTATTTTTAATGATATATCATCTTGGAAATGAAACACCACCTTAAGAGGTACTAATGGATCTTGAAATCCTAGGTATTGTTTTCCCTAATTTTATCTTGAAAATGCTACTATTTTTCTAACTAAAATGACTGAAAATTGCTTTCAAATCATGAAAAGTCAACCCGAACATGTGATTGTCATATAACATACAAGAGCTTGAAAATATGTTGTTTGGTATACTAAAATATTTTATTTAAGGTTGTGGGTCATTGTTGACAGTCAAAATGGCACATCAATAGTTAAATAGAATATTCCTACTCTGTTTCTCCTGAAAGAGAAAGACAACACATGGATGTCTTAGCTCCCAAGGTCTTTGTAGTTGGTTCTCAACTATGCTGATTTCACTCAGTGGTTGATGTGAACTATAATGTTCAAGGGGCCTACTAGTGTTGGGCTTATGGATTGTTCTAAGATGAAGCATGAATTTAAACCTACTTTAACTAGGGTTTTTAAAAAAAACATAAAAAGATAGATCAAGGTTTTGGTACTGAAAAGAATGATAATTCATCTAACTTAACTAGACTTGTTACCTCTCAAGGAATTGCTAACTAAAACTGAAGAACAAAATTAACTTGTGATTAACACATAGTTGCATTCATTCACAGTGCTGATTTCAACAACTGATTATAAATTACCATTTAAACAAAACACAAAATAAGATTTCATTCCTTGAAAGCTTTCAAAATCAAATGATTTACTCAAGATAAATACCATTCTGGAACACAATACGAAGTAGATTTGAATTTGGTTGCTTCTACTATTGGTGAGATAGATAAGCAACATTTACAAATCTGGGACAATCACCAGTGTATAGAAAACCTGTATCTTCAGACTGCTTCCATCTACACTAAGGAAACTGGAAAGATACATTACTCTCTATGCTAAATCTAACTCCTAACTAAGAAGACAAAAGAAGCTCCCTTTACTAAGAAATAGGATGTAGTTGTATGTCCTCTATCCGTTAGAAAATCCCTACTCTTCTAAATCTATCTAAAACTATCTACTCTATTCTTTTCCTATTTCTGCTAACTTTTCTTTCTCACTTCTAACCCTTTACAAAGAGGCAAGAATGCCATATATATAGAGAGTACCAAAAAGAATGCCTTGTTTCCCATTTTTTTTAGGGTTTACAAAATATTTGTCGGTTGAAAGAGGGTCGGCATCTAGATCTTTTGAATAAAGTTTATGTTGCATTCAATGCAAATCCCTATTGTCCATGTCGATGAAAGATTATCCCAAGGATAATCTCAGATCTTTTGCAGCTTGTAGCATTAACTCCTATGCCTCTGTGTCCATCTTCAAACTCCAACGGAGCTGCTTTTAATGCCCTAAAATATCACCATTAATGTCGAGCTACCCTTGTCAGTAGACACCAACTGTCACTATGACTCACAGTTTCCTTCTTCTTCCTTGGCCCTCTTCCCGCTCTAGATATGTCCTTGTACAAGTTGTCAGCATAGCATTCAACAATCGATGAGACCTTAGGAAATATACCACAATGCCTCCTTTCCTTGGCAAGACATTCGCATTCAGAAAAAAATTATAGCGGGTGCTAAGAGTCATAGCGATATCCTTTTTCATTGGCAGGCTCGTCGCTATCAGCAAGACTTAAATTAGTCGAGGAGATGTCACTGTGAGTTCAACACGTTACACTGAGGGCACGAAACATGTTGGTGAGACCCTATCAGGTCGGCAAGACCTTTCACTAAAGTCACCTTCCTTCACCAAGATTCTTTGAGTCGACAAGACTTTATTCCTTCGGCCAGACATCACACCGAACTTACATCTTTCAGCAAGACTTTACTCGGTCACCAAGACTTCTCTCTGAACTCAAACCGCTATGCCGATACCGCCTCACCTTTCGGCAAGACTTCTTGAGAAATATCCTCATGCACATGACTTGATCCTGAAAAAAAAGGTCTACATTAGTTCCAAAAGTATATAAAAGACACCATTATTTATCATGTCTTCAATTTTAACAAAAAGAAACCCAACTCCGACTGAGGCAGAACCAAAATTGGACCAAAAAATGACACCTTCATTCAAAACCGGGGGAGGCAGAACCAAGACCGAAACGAGAATACACTTCCCTTTTAAAATTGGTGGAGGTGGAACCAAAATTGGACTAGGATCGAGATGAGAGGCAAAATTGGATGAATCCCAACGGAACTAAGATTGGGACAAATTATGACCCAGAAATGACATCCCTCGCTTTTAAAATTGGCAGGGGTGGGGCAAAAAAGAAATCAGAACCGGGACTGGAGTCGGGATGGGAACAAGTCGTGGGAATGGCCATCATTTCCTATTTTTGACCCCATCCCGGCTTTGCATCCGCAAAAGAAAATGCAAAGGAAAAACCTAACCAACTGACCAAGTGATCAGAACTGGGGCAAAACAAAAACGAACATAACAGAACTGGGACTGGAACTGAACCTGAACCAAAAAAAATTTCAAGTTTCAAGTTTGAATTCTGTTCTGAACCCTAAAACATCACCTAAAAACAGCCAGAGGACAGAGAAGGATGAGGAGAGGAAAGTCCTAATGAAACAAAATAAAGAAGCAAAAGAAGACAAGACACGCAGACAGGGATGGAGCGAACTTCCAACTTTGAAACTTTTCAAGTTCGAGGTTTGAATCTAGTTACGGTTTGGTACTATAGAACAAACAAAAGACGTATGAGAGCAAAGAAATTGGAACTAGGATTGGGGAAGGAAAAGAAAATAGAACTTGGAAGGAATTCCAAGTTTGGTTTCCATTCCGGTTTTGGGCCCGCCAAAACAAAATGAAAAATTCCTAAGGCCAAAAAGAAAACACCTAAGGCATAGGACACACAACCAAAGGAAAAAGAGCAACAAAGAAGAGAGAGAAGTAGAGTCAAACTCGGGATGAAACCCGAACCAGAAACTTTGAAAGAGTTCAAAGTTCAGATTTAGCTCCGGACCCAGATCCGACAGAGCAAAAAGGCAAGACCAAGGAACTGTCGGGAACAGAACCAGGAACAAAACAAGACCAAACCTTGGATGAAAATCGAAGTTCGATATTGGTCCCAGTTCCAAATCTGACAGGACAAAGAAAATTTCCAAGGTAGAAAACCAAAGGCCAAAGGAAAGGAAAAGAACAAAGGGGGACCCATTTTGTTCTAGAATAAAATGGGGTGGTTATGCAAGGCATAACAGTCATGTGGAGACCCAAAAATGAATAATAGAATATTTTTAATTTTATTTTGTGCCCTTTTTTTTCTTAAATTGAGTGTAACTGTAAGGGGCCCGCCATCCCTATGATATCCCTAAATTTCTAGGGCATTAGAGAAAAAGAAAATTGGTTAGGGATGGTATAAGGATGTTTCTACTATAGCCCCATGGCCCCAAAATTTCCCTGGTGTTAAGTCCCAAAATCGCTAATCCTAAATCCTAGAACTATTGTTACAACTTCAAGGCTAGGGGGTGTAAGCAAGAAGGTAAAATAGGTGTTCACTAATAGACTTAGGGTGGTAAAAGGCCAACATTGAGCGTGGATATTCTCTCCTACTCTTTAGGCTCAACTTAAACAAATGAGGGTATTCCTAGAGATGTCCAATCTATTAGAATGTAGCATTACAACATAAATCAGCAACTATACCCAAATGAATACTTGACCCCAATATTTGTCATAGATCAACAAGTTGCATAAGACCTTTTATATATCTAATAACACCTTGCACATGCACTTACAAATAACTAAAATAATATGATCCCAACATATACCTACAACAATTAATGAGTTAGGTGAATTTTAATTTTGAATTGAGTGCTTATTCTCATGAGTTGAAATCAAACAAGACAAAAGGTCGAATGAAACCATTAGTTTTTACAGTAGTTAATAAGTTTTTGGTATTGAAGTGGAGACCCTACAGTAGTAGAAGACATATTTAGAAGAAGGGAATATTTTTTGAGATAGGACCAATGCAGACAAAATATTTATCAAACTCAGTGTAGTGATAGTGTCAACTACAAGATTGTAGCCAGTTATAGTTTTTGAGGTGTGAGTGTAGCACCCTTGTATTGGATATCAATCCAAATAGTTTAAGTTTTATTTTGTAGTGTAAAACAGAGTATGTCCTTTCTGTTTTTTAATTTTCGAAAGAAAAGAATGAATTTATGCAAATATAGTTTTTAGTGTGCCATAGTTCTTTCAATGTTATCTCTGTGCATTTACTATGTGTTTTTTTTGGTCTATCCATTGTATAGTCATAGCATTGTTTTTTTATTGCTACCCGCTGCCTACCAATGGGTCCAAAAGAATACTTTTTCTCTTGTGTCCAACTTAGGAATTATCCATTAGGTTATCTTGGCAAGGACCTATCCACCCTAGTTTTTGAAACAACCAATCCCATAGTCTGCTAGTGAACATACAATTCAAAAAGAGATGATCAATAGGTTCCTCTGTAGCTTTATGTAGAACACACCAATTTGGGCCTTCTGCTCCAATATTCTGTGGTCTATCACTGGTAAGAATATAATGGTTTATATAAATTCATGTGAAGGCTCCCACTTTAGGAAGCACCTATTTACTCCAACATAATTTCTAAGGCCATTTATTCTACATTGCAAAAGTTTAGATTTGGTAACCTAATTTTACATTGTATCGACCAGATTTAGTGTCACACCATATGATCTTGTCCCTTTCATTTATTAATGCATATAGGCCTTCCTTCTAGAACTCCCTTAAATATTGTTTGACAATATCATATTTTTTCTGCAAAATTTTACACGAAAGCTTTGTGGAGGATTGATACATCTTCCATTACTCCCAATGCTAGATTTTGGGATTTGAAGTTATTTATTCCCACTTCACCATAATTCTATGCCTTACAATATCCTAATGAATTATGAGAATCCTCCTCTATTCAAGTTCAAACCATCCCAAAGGAATTTTTTCTAGTGTTCTTTCTAGTTAGGATGAGGCCTTTGTTTTTCGTTCCATGCAAGGCATACTATATATTGCTATCACCGACAGAACTACCTTGATGATTGTTATGTTTCCTTCCAATGTTAACCATTGACCTCTCCATGCCATTCATTTATCTCTACATTTTTTCATTACTTGTTCCCATAAGCAGATCTTATCATGCCTTAAAAAACTAGTATGCCCAAGTATTTACATGGGATTTTATCTATCGTATATTCCATTAGTAATGTTATCCTTCTCTATAGATTTTTTTGGAATAGAAGAAATAATTTTATTATTTATATTTATTTTTCAATTAGCTGGACTTTTCCACCTAATGGTTGGATCAAAGCCAACTTTGATGGGGCAGAAAAAGGTAATCTTGGGGCAGTGGGATGCGGTGGAGTCATAAGGGATTCTGTTGGCAATTTTCTTAGTGCGATTGCCACACCCCTTGGCTCACAAACCAATCACTTAGCTGAGGCTGTTGGAGATTTTCATGTTATAAATTTAGCTCATAGTTTGAATTTTAAAAACCTTTGGCTTGAAGGGGACTCAAAAAATAGTATAGAATGACTTTTAGGTAGGTCCCCCCCTTCGTGGACCATAAAGTCTTGGATTGATGATGCTATTTTGACCTAAGCTAAATTTGATAATATAAAGATATCCCATGCCTATAGAGAATCCAATGTTGTGGTGGACTCTTTTGCGAATGAAGGGGTTAAAAGAAAAGGATAGTGCACTTGGTTGAACATGAGTGATTTAACTGTTAATGTCCGCGCCTTATTGAACTATGATGTCTCACATGGGCATGATGCATGTCACCTCATTAATGATGAAAGAATGGGATAAGTACATCACTATCATTAGATTGCATGGGGCTGAGCTAATTAGCTTATCATGTAAGCTTGCTCAACATGCTTTGTGGGCTCACAGGTTTGACAGGACCAATTCGAGTCAAAATTTTGTCTCTGTCTACATTACTATGTTTGATAAAGTGGGAGGGGACAAAAAAAGGGTTGAACTAGGTAGCTTTGAGAGGCACACAAAAAATACTAAAGCGTGGAACAAAATTAAAAGTGGGGGTTTACTCCCTTTTCTAGAAAAAATCCATGCATCTAATCAGGAAGCTATAGAGCTCTTCGAGAAGAATTGGGACAATGGGGAAATAACCCTTTTTGGCAAGAAAGTCATGCTCGATGAGAATATTATTGCTAAAGTAACTAGTATGTCCACTGAAGCACACAAATTTTACCGAGACAAGATTCTCTTTGATGAAGTTGTGGTCAGATTTTTGAAGAAAGAAAAGGAAAATTTGAAATTGGTGAAAGTTTAATGGTTACTTTGAGGTCCATCACCATTAAAACTCTTTGAAAGGATTGCTAAATATGATATCGTTATATCTTTGGATGATGGTTTCTTGGGTCCTATTATCTTTGCCTTGCTCAATCATTTCCACTTTACAAGGTTAGTATTTTATCCCTTTTATCTTCTTTGTTCCTTAAGGAAGAGTATGGAGACCATAAACCTAAAAGATACCCTATTCTACATACTAGTCTAATTAGGTTAATTTTTGAACATTTCCAAAATTTGTTGGCCCCTACTAACCAGGATGCCTCTTCGGTGTTTGAGGAGGATGACTCTGAACCTAGCCGTTCAGAGTATAAACCTAATTTGAGTCCGGTTAGGATGGTCCTAAGTCTGCCCTTTGTCTAGACTGGTAAGAAAACCCAAATCCAAGATCCCCATTTTGATAAAGTCAGCCCTCCTTCTAAGCCTGGAAGCTCTACTCCTAAAGATAAAGGTGCTAGAAAGTATCTACCTGTCAAAAACCTTGTTTCATACTCTAAAGATTCTCCTGAGTCTGAGGATTCTTGCACTAATAGTAATTCTTCCTCTGCTGCCCCATTGATAGACAAAGACGTTAGAACTGAGTCCCCTGGAGCCACTGACTTTGTTAAAAGTTGCCTCAATCTTGATAGGGAGCCTTCTATTTATTTTCTTGACATAGCTAAGAATAATGCTATGGAACAATTCAAAATTTCAAAATGGGTTTTTCATAAAATTAATGAGCTTAAAATAAAAAATTGGGCCCTCCAGAGCAAATTAGAAGAAATGGGAGGTAAGGTTTCTGAGTTATGCAAGAAGGAGGTCGAGAGTAATGATAACATTGTCAGTAAAGAGATCTAGGACAATGTGAGTAAGGACAGAGGGATTGAAATTGAATTGGAAAAAATGAAAAATAATATGAAAATTGTTACTGAATAGAATAATAGGATGGTAAGACATAATGCCATCATTATAAATGCTATGACTGAAAAATTAGATAAAGCTCAATAGGGGTCTCTACTTGTCGACTTGGAAGATGAGAAAGATAAAACCTAGGAAGAAGATATTGGGATTTCGAAGAGAACCAGGACCAATCTAGAAAGAAAGGAACCCCCACACAAAAAATGATTCAAACTTTCAATAAGGGAGTCTAGGACATGCAAGACCTAGAGGTTGAGACTGAGTTTGTTTTGAAGATTCTGGGTTAGCGGCTACTGGTTTCTCGGCTTGTGTTTTGGTTGGTTCTTGGTTTGATCTTCCTGGCCCTTTTTGCTGGTTGCGGTTTCCTCTGGTTTTTTCTTTATTTGCAGCTTGTTTTATTCATTGGACTTTTTTGTCCTTTTCTTTCTTTTGTTGTAAACTTGGTGGTTTCAGGTCCCTATAAAACCTATTTTTACCTTTATCAAAAGCATACTTTTCTATTTGAGATTGTAATCCCAATTACATATCTAGTTTGACAACTATACCTAACATCACCATATCCTCTAATTTGCAATCTACCTATTAGCATTAAAGACCAACATTAAAGACAAATTTTGATAAGGATTCGAAAGGTTTTTTGTGTGTCTTAGAAGTCAAGTTACTAAAAATGTATTCTATTTACTTTGCTTGTGGGTCAAGCTTTCTTCGTAAGGTTTTCTATATATTGGTTGGTTTTGTATTTTGTATTTTGTATTCACTCCCACTAATGGAGTCTAGCTCCACAGAGCTATAAAAGAATGATTGTCAATTTATGGAAGAGTTGAAGCTCTCTAATGTAAGAATTTTGTGTAAGGAGTCAATAGTTGTAGTGTGAATGAATGAATTAACAATATGGTTTAGTGAGTAGTAGCTCATAAATGTCTATAACTTTTCTTTGTAATAGATTTTAGAAAGAATGAATTGAATACTATTTTCTATTGATTTCTCTTGAATCTGGCCCTCTTACATTCATATGGTATCAGAGCCATGTTGGTCAAGACTATTGGGAGTAGAGTTTCATGAGTTATGTGTTTGAGAAGATTCATAGGGTTTCCAACATTCCATCATGTCTTGCAATCAAGAACAATAGTTATGTTTGCATGTCTGGGAAGTTTTTTTCTAGGTTTGGAATATTGCATAAGGGTTCATGGACGGCTGTTGAAAAGAGGCCCGTCCAAAAAAATGTGTGGAATGTTGTAAAGAGTGAGAAATTGGTAGAAGAAAAGTCTTCTTTTGCTTGTGAAGACAAATATGTCAATCTGAAAAAGCATTGAAGCCACTAGCTGTAGGTATTATCACCAAGTCAGAACATATCAGTGAAGATAGTTGCAAGCCATTGAAAAGGTTGTAGGTCTAGAAGAAAAGATTGTCGCCACAATTTGGCTAAATTTGTGCAAGAAGAAATTAATGGAACAAATCATTGTCAAAAGAAAATGAAAAGCTTGATGTTGCAAGGAAGAGCTAGTAGTAGTTGAAGATAAAAAGGTTCATCGAGACAAAGAAGAAGAAAAAGAAGAGGTCACATTTTTTTGTTGAAGCTAAATCGATAAAGTCATCCCCCAAGTGGAATGAGGAGTTAGTTGTTGAAGATTGGAAAATGCAAAGATAAAGGAGAGTTGATGAAAAATCCAATTTTTTTATGGAAGACAAAGGATGCCAGTCAAAGGTGATTGTAGTGGTTGTAGATCAATGATCAAAATAATCTCTTAGAAATCAAGGTAAATCATTGTTTTTGTTTTGAAGATTGTTGTATGGAAGTTGCAGAAAGGAGAAGTTATTGGCAAAGAAAATTTCTATTTTTTTTAGATAGAAGAGAGTTTGAAGTTGCCAATTTAAGAGAAGAGAAGCCTCTATTAGAGGTCATACCTAACATCTAAAGAACAATGTAATAAGAAGTGTAAGAAATAATTTCAACTCCCAATGGCTCCTATAGTTGATTGAGAAGCCACATATAGAAAGAAAGAAAAAGTATGAAGACCATCAATTAAGTGCTTGAAGAAACTGTCATAGTAGTAGAAGAATTTGATGTTAAAAATTGTGGGTGAAGGTAAGAAATTTTTTTGTTTTTGATATGATAAGAAAAATTTACAAGGTTTTGTACCCTACACAAAGAGCCCAAAGGGCCAGAAAGTATCAAAAAAACTAAGCATTAAACAAACCTAGACACCAAAAAAAACCCAAAACCAAAACTGACTATTGATCAACAACACACTCGAGGGAAAAAAATTTGTTAAGTTGTTTGAAAATGAAGTTTAGTTTTGGTGAAAGGAGGTCATAATCTCAAAAGAATCTAAATAGAAGATGTCAGCATTAGCTATCTTGAAGTTGTCCTTGTAGATCATGAGATTGTAGAAAGTTTGAGGAGGATATAAGTGTCTTGCTTGAGAGAGATTCATATTGAGAGCATATTTAAAGTCTATAGAACAAAGTAAGGAGAGGTGTTGACAAAGGAAATAAAAAAAATAGTGGAGGATACAAGTTGTCTGAATTTCAAGTGTGCATTACTTTCCCATCATGATAGTTTGTGGTAATCGGAAGCCACTTCTCTATGAGTTTGTGGTAATCTGAAACCACCTAAATGTGAGTTTGTGGCCATCTAAAACAACTTGTATGCAAGGTTTGTGAATAAGGCCAACATAGCCAATTAAAGCTAGGATCCTCGAGCACTAGCAATGTGACTCTATGGGAGGTGTAGATAAAACAAGTACATCACACCTGAACCTACGATGGACTGGTTACCCGAAAGGGCTAGAGCTCATTGGTAGAGCATCCCAACATCAAAATGGGATTTCCTAGGTTTTATTCCTAGAAATTAAAGATTGAAGATTGTAGATGTCGAAGCATGAGTGAAAGAGATCAAGAAAGAAATCAAAATTCGTAGTTGTGATTAAGGGGGAGTGTTGGAGATTGTAATCCCAACTACTTATCTAGTTTGACAATTGTACGTAACATCTTTGTATCCTCTATTCTCCAGTTTACCTCTTAGCATTAAAGACCAACATTAAAGACAAATCTTGACGAGGATTTGAAAGGTTCTTTACTTGTCTTGGAAGTCAAGTTACTAAAACTATTTCAATCTATTCTTAACTATAACCAATTTTTTCATTACCTTACATAGGAATCCCAATCAAACATGATCATATGTTTATTTTACATCCAACATGATCGTCATGCTCCTCAAATTGCCTTTGTAGATTATGTTAAGTTCCTCATTGGCAATGATTATGCTATTTGCAATATCTCTATCTGATGCGAATCCACTTTGATTTCTCAAAATTATATTAAACCTAATGTCTTTTTTCAATTTGTTCACCATTGATTTTAATAATATTTTTTATATCATATTGCATAGTGATATGGGATGATATTCCTCAAAGGGTGCACACTTCTCCTTCTTCAAAATTAGTGCAATAACAATGTTGTTTATGTTTGATAAAAAAATTCTTTTTCTTAAACTCTTTGATTAATTCCTAGACCTCTATCTCTAAGAAGTGTCCGCACCTTTGGTGAAAGAGTGCCAAGAAACTATCTGGACCTGGGCAATAATATATATCTACATACATTTGCAAAATTGCCACCCTAACTTCCTTTGAAGTAAACGGAGGAAGAAACATCTCATTCTCCACTTCTATTATGAGACTTGGAATGTTACTTACTATATCCCTATAATCAAATGCATCCATTGCACCAATCGGTGCTAGAAAATTTTGAAAGAATTTAATGCTTCAGCTTGAATGTCTTCTAATGTTTCAATCAAACTACCATTGTTGTTTTTCATTGCAATTATTTTGTTCTAATCCCTTCTTAGTTTTTCTATATTATGGAAGAATTTGGTGTTGGAATTACCTTCAAGTAGCCATATCTCTCTTGATTTCACTAGTAATTATTCTACTTCCTTAGCCAATATTTCATTATAATCCTTCATTAACAATTTCTTCAAATGGTAATATTTTTGAAACATCTTGTGTATCATAATATTTTTCTTTAATTTTCCCAATTCTTCTTCAATCCTTTATTTTTCTACAAAGATGTTTTTGAATAAGGTTTTGTTCCATTCTACTAACTTTCCTATGATTGGCTACAATTTACTTTTGAACATGAAATACTTGGTGCCAATGTAGTAAGGGGCCAATTTCCACCATTGTTCAATTGTCTCCACTAGCTCAAATTTCTTGAACCATTTTTTTTCAAATTTGAATGAGCTTTTGATCTCACCATTATCCCTTTTTATTGTTAATTCCACTCACATGTTGTCTAAGAATGAGAACAAAAGAATCTTGAATAGTGGAATATAGTTTGAGTCAAATCCTTCCATTGTCTCAGTGAACACCTCTCTCCTATTCATCCATGTGTATGATTTATTTTTAGTCTATGCATCTAGAAGATCAGCGGATAAGAAAAAATTCTTGAAATCTCTCATCTAGATGTGGGGACCCAACCTACTCTCCCCCATTTTTCTTTGCTACTCAGAACCACGTTGAAGTCTCCTCACAAAATTATCCTTTTCCCATTAAGGTTTGGTACTAGCTTGCCTAGAATTTCCCAAAGGGTGGACTTATCTTGACTTTTGATAAGACCATTTATATTAAGTAAAAGAAAATCTGAATTGGCATTTAGATACCTTACCTCACTAAGCATCCAGTTCTTCTCCTTTTTCTTTACATTTATGAAAACACTATTCATTTTTCATAAAATAACAACACATGTTGATCCACAAACACTATTCATATATATGTATATATATACACATACAATATCTCCTATCATAGAATAAACTTACAGCTCTTTTTCCTTACTCAAAAAGAAACTGAAAAAAACAACTCCCCCATTTTTGGATTCTTTAAACTGTTGCAGTAGCAAAAAAAATTTATCTCTTCCCTCCCTTTCAATACATACATCTCTGTCTAAATTAGCTAGTGAGTTCAACGTATATGCACAACAACAAAAAAGGCAAAACAAAACATTTAATTACAATTAATTTCAATTACTTTTCCAGCATAGGATACCATTTTGCCCCGGATTCTAATGTGAATAGGATTGGTGCCTAACGGTTTCTTCCACCCAGCGGAAGATTCAAGCTAAATACGGATGGGGCCTTTCGGGGAAACCCGAGGAAGTTTGGGGCTAGATGCTTTAATCAAAAACAACACCAGAGATCTTATATGGGCAATTTCAACAAAACTAGAAGAGGGAACACATAACACGTTCGAAATCGTAGCTATCTTGCGCGGGCTACAAACGATTAAAGACTAAGGATTATCAGAACTTGAAATGGAATGTGACTCCTCGGTTGTAGTAACAGCCATTAAAAAAGGACGGATTGGGATATGGGATCTCCAGCCTAAGGTATACAAAATAAGAGAATTGATGCAGGAGATGCACGTGACTTTGATCTGCCACATGTATGGGGAATCGAATCAAGCAGCAAATCTTTTGGGAAATAGTGGTGTGCTTCAGGATGTATCTATCATCTCTACTGGTAGGGCCGATCAATTGGCTGGCCTCAAAGCAACCCTAAAGTCTGATATAGAAAGTGATAAAGGAAAGGAATGTCCCAGACAAGCAGATCCAAGTATGATAGAAGATCTCGAGGCTGCAGTAGTAATCTGCAATCTTGGGATAGTTGTCATTTCCAACGTAAACAGTGCTTCGCAATGGAGGGATAAATATTTTCCACAGGTAGCCGATAATCTAGGCGCTATTTGAGGTTGATCTTCTGCTATGGAAATAAAGAGGATGTCAAGCTTGTCTACGGTTGTCTACAAGAGAGCCCAAAGGATCAAATAAAACATCTATTCCACATTACAGATGATGTAATCAATGCCATCATGGGAATCATGGGGAACTTTGACGCGTTTGCTGCCAAAAGGAAGTCAATAACTCCAAAATCTCTAGTTAGCTATTCAGAGGAATTGGCAGAGGATATATGGGAACCTTTCATTTCTATTTCAGCAACTATCCTAATCTCTTAAGCCCTGAACAATCTATAAGATTCAACGATCTGGCCAATAGTCTAATCTATCTAGAGGCTTGGAAAGCCTAGCTCTGTGCAAACTAATGTTCCTTTCCTTTTTCATGCAATACAAACAATAAGTTTCCCCCTACTTATAAATAAATTTGAATTATAATATAAATGTAGTAAAGATATGTTTGGCTTTTTTAAGTTAACTAGTTATTAATAATTTAGTTTTCAACCAATCAAAATGAATATTTAAACAAAAATTAAAATAAAATTCAATTTTGTAAAGTCAATTTGTAAAATATTTAACTTTATAAATTATAAAAAATATTTTTTGTGGATGTGATTGGTTTAAAAAGTTTTGTGTTATTGACTGATAAAACAAATTAAACAATTTTTTAAGAAATGATTTTTCTTTTTTAACTTTATAAAATTGTTTCATTAAATCTTTCTAAAATAAATAAATGTTATTTATTTTGATATTCTTTTAAGAATGATTTTTTATGGATGTTATTTTTTTATTAAAAAAAATCTTACAAAAATCAATTAACTATTTTATAGGGATTTGGATTCACACTATTAAAATAAAAAAATTAAAAAAATTGTATTATTCTTTGCATTAAACTAATATCTTTATCTTATGTTTTTAATATTTTATAGTATAATTTGATTATATATTCTCCTTCTTTTCATTTATAAGGTTTTTTCATCATGTATATTCAAATGTATTCAACTTTAATTTTTTTCTAAAAAAATAACACCAAACAATAAAAATTTATTCCAATTTAATTTATTTTCAAATATTTAATAGAAGATATTTACATTAATAAATAATAAATATAAATGATAATATATATCTATATTATAATTTATTTATTTTTTAACATGATGGCTATATATAATATCTTTTTTATTATATTATTATTATTTATGATATAATAGATTATTATTATTATTATTATATTTCTAATATTATTTAAATTATAATTATTGCTAGGATTTTATTATTATTATTATTATTGTTATTATTATTATTATATTAATTGAACTTTAATGTAATATTTTGTTGTAAATATATTTATTTATTATTTAGATGATAATATATATTGCTTAATTAATTATTTTGTATATTAATTGAGTCCTAATATAATATTTTGTTGTCAATATATCTATTTATTATCTCATAGATAATAATATATATTAATTAATTAATTAAAAGAAGGAATAGTGCATGTGATCACAATAACTTAACAAAATCTTAAACCTTGGTGGCCACAACAACAATGCCACCACTTAACCATCACATTATGTGATGTCAATTATATTACTATTAATAATTATATAGATATTATAATATAAATTAATATATAAATAATTAATATATATTTAATACTATTATTAATATAATAATTGATATTTATATTATTATTTATTATATAAATATATTATTAATAATATATAATAATTTACTATTATGCTAATAATAATATATTATTAACAAACTTAAATATAAATGAATTTTTTGAAAAACTAAAGACTTGAAAAAGGAGATATTAAATTATAATATTATTTTACTCATGAAAAAAGGATTTAAAAAAACATAAAATAAAAGGAGGGCTTCCATAAAGAGGAAGAATTGCATTTGGTTTTTTCAAATGAAAAAATAAATTAAAAATTAAAATTGAAATATTAAAGATATTAATAGTTTTTAACCCTAGTATTTTTTTAATAAAAGGGTAAAAATTTATTGAAACAATAGTAACTAGTCATACAAAGAAATTCAGGTCCTTAAAAGGTACCCTAACCAATAAACAAAAATATAGAACCATCAACCATCCATAGAGTGAGCAAAAACCACCCAAAACAACAATCTATTGAATAACATCATCCAACCATGTCCTAAATAATCATCCTATATGGCCCTTGGGAATAAGCCTAGGATAATTGCTCCCAACTTCCAATCTAATAATACTGGGATAATTGCTACCAATCTTCCAATATTACCATAGAGAATACATTCAGATTGTCCCTAAAAACCATGCTTCTGAAGGTTATCCCAAGTGAGGCACTTATTCTAATCAAGAATCCACAAAAAGAAGATAGCCTTAGGCAAAAAAAATTAATCTAGACGTTTTTCCACCACAAGACTTCCATCACCCCATATTTTTAATAGTTTGGCTTTTGATATCCACCAGCCACTACATAGATCCCCTTGGGATTGTAACTCCAAGATAGAATATCAATCTCTCTAAGAGATATACACTCTCTACCAACTAAAATATTTCTAAACTCTATTCAATGTGCACCTAGTCCCCTATCAAGCCACTCAACTAGATCCCTCCATCTAGAAACTCCCACATGCCCCCATAATTGGTTTTATTTAAAGTCTACAACCCCAAACCATCTAGCCTTCAAGAAGCGATGATAAAGGTCTTGTAGATGAGGAAACATGGTCATGATTGGAGGAACACCATCCCAATAATCATACTAAAAGAGAGCTTTAGCTCACTTGTTACAAATCTAGGAAAAACTTCCCTTGATCAACTTGGCTCCCTTTTTAAGAGTTTCCCAAATGACAGAACATTTCCCTAATAGAGAAGCCTGTGAAACCTCTTCTTTTGCCACCCCCTTCAACCATTTGTTAGAGAGAATATTCATCCTGACATGATCTTATTCATTGCACCATCTCCAATATAGCTTAACAAATAATACCTAACCATTAAGGATAGTATGTCATAGCCCAAGGCCCCATTCCTATTTTGGCCTACAAACGATCTCCCACTTAGCTAGATTCCACTTTGAAGAAGCCAAATTAATAGCTCATAAGAATTATCTTGTAACAGAATTAATATCATTAAAACTAGGAGTGGCCACCTAAAGCATACACTTGTAATTAGGAAGAACTTGAACTATAGACTTCAAAAGAAACACTCTTCCCACAAAGGACAACCACCTATTGGTCTAGTGATGTACTTTCACTTGAAATATTTCCAGAATACTTTTCCAAGAACCCATAGAAAGGGTTCCAACAAAGAGAGGTATGCCAAGAAAGATAATAGGAAGATTTCCAATCTAGAATCTAGGAATACGAGGAATTTGTTGCTAAATAAGTATGGGATGTTGTAGAAATAAATGGAGGATTTACCTTCATTAATATGTTGGTCTTCTATAAGATATATGTCAAACAATTGATGAAAATTAGTAGCTTCTCTAATTTTAGTAACACTCATCAAAGTAGTAACATCAACACCCTTAGATAGAGCATTGATTAATATGACTTATAATCACTCCCCCTAGACCTTTTTCCAAAATAATAAAGCATGGAGATAAATGATCACCTAGCCAAAGACCTCTAGATGCACCAAACAAGATGGAAGGCTCATCATTGACAAGCACAAAGAAAGAAGTGAACTTAAAACATACCATTACCCACTTGACCCACTCCTCATCAAAACCAAAAGCACTGAGCACTTTTCAAAGGAAATACAATTTGAACCTATCATAGGCCTTAGCAACATCTAGTTTAATAAACATAGCTTTCTTGTTTGAATCTGCCATGAGGTATATGGTCTCAACTGCAATGATCCCTCCATCGAATATTTTCCTGAAAACTACAAAACCTCCTTGTTCTTTAGAGTAGAGCTTGCTAATCCTCCACTTTGTCCTTTCTGTAATCATCATAGATATAACCTTGTAAACCACATTACATAGAGATATGTTTCTAAATAAACTCAGCTTGTCAACCCCTTTGTATTTATGAATAAGAGCAAGAAAAGTAGAGTTCATGGCCCTCAACATCTATTTATTGCTTTGAGATTCTTGAACCACCTCCAATAAATCTAATTTTATAATTTTCTAGAATTCCTAAAAGAATTATCAAAACCCCATTAGGACAAGGAGGTTTCCCTTTCTTCATTTGAAAATAAATTTCCTCCAATTCATCTAGGGAGACAGGTCTCATAAGGTTCTCATTCATTTCCAAAAAACAAGAGAAGGAATGGATGCTAGAATATGGCTTTCCTCTTCAAATACATTAGGAGAGTCCTCCCTAAACAAAGAGGCATAATACTATGAAGTCTCTCTATAAATATTCCAAAGAGAAATCAAATGATCTCCTCTATAATACACAAGAGGTAAGATCGAGTTCCAATACCTCCTATTCTTAATAGACTTAAAGAAGAAATTCATATTTTTATCCCCTTCTTGAAGCCATTATATTTGGGCCTCTTATTTCCATTAGATCTCTTCCTAGGACTCCCATTCCTCTAGAGCCTTCAAGGCCATTGATTCCTACTTTAGGGATTCTTCAAAAGGGCCATATTCTCTAATATCATGGGTAATATCATTCAAGCTAGATTGAGCAACAACTTTAGCATGGAAGATATTGCCAAAACACTACCTATTCCACTTCTTGAGTTGTTGCTTATATTGCAATTGGTTAATAAAATAATACAATGTTTTTTTCCAAATTTAGGTCTATTTTGATGCCATTAATATACCATAAGATCTCGAAGAAGGGGTTCCTATAGCTACATAAGTTAAAACATAAAAGATGGATTCTTAGTGACACATTCCAATGAACCTGAGAGCTTAATTAGCTAATGATTAAAACCCATCCAAATCTAATATCTCAAAAATGGTAGCCTAATTACAACCAATCGTAAAGCAAGAAACCAAGAACCTTTCAAGCCTCTCTACAATTGAGTCCTTACCACATCTCTTGTTATTCTAGGTAAACTCACCATTACTATGCTTAATATCCACAAGATTTAAGGATGAAATATTTTCTATAAGAAGAGTAGCTAATGACTCTAGCCATTGCAACCCTCTCCTCTTTTCCTCCAAATCACCAAGAGAATTGAAGAATTAAAATCTAAAGAAACCATCTAAGCGTACAAAGGAGCTAAACTCCAAATATATTGAATGTGAGATGAAAGATGAGACTTTACAAGAATATCAATGGGAATATAAACATTAGAAAGAATAAGAATCTCTCCAAAATCCAAACTTGAAGCAATAAAAAAATATAGAACTTACTTGTAGTCCACTTAAGAGGGCTAGCCTTCAATGGGTTCCAAAAGAAAGTAACATCCTCTGCATTACCTTGAGTTCCAATACACTAGCATTGACTTCTCGACAAAAGTTTAGAAGTCAAATTACACATACTCTCCACATAAATCTTAGTCTTCTTAATGAATATCCTATTTGGTGAATGAAGTCTCACCAACTCTCGAACAAGGCTTTTGAAATTTCAAATTTCCCCATTATTGAGAGTCAATTCTTTATCCTCGATCTCTAAATGAGTACATGATACCTTGTCGATGAATTTTCTATGTCATAGTATCAAATGAGTTAGGATTTGGGCATCCAAAGTGTACACTATTTGCTACCTATATTTTTCAAGGTATAGCTATAAATTTTGGGACTAACCAGATATTAGGTTGAGTTCCATTATTTAAGTGCTTGAAATTCAAACTAATCAACAACATAAAAATGATTGATATTATGTTCTCATTACTATAGTAGATCTAACCATTACCACTTTTCAAATATATCACATATCAACTAGTGGGAACTTTTTCGATAATAGCACTCACTATCATGAAAACATTATATGATACAATGAGAAATACCCACATTAATATATCCACTTGTTAGTGTCTTTGGAAGCATTATGTGAACACTAAAAAAATTTCTCTTGCTTGTTGAATGTGGTATTTCAACAATTCAATCCTAATTATGTCCACTATAGAATAGCATAATTATTTATTATTTAATATTCATCATTAAAAACTGTCACAACACCTTGCAAAGTAATGGTTGGGCCCTTTGGTTAGTTATCTATTCATGGTAGTTGCTCTAGTATTTCTAAGTAGCATTTTAATACCAACTATTTTATTATTGACCAAAAATTAAAATAGTTATATTCTTAAGAAATATCACAATATTTTACATATGGTAAAAAATTATTTATTTTCTTAAGAAAAAAGATATTTTACAATTTATAATAGTGTTTTATAGTTTTTTTGGATGTTACTTGTATAAAAATGTTTAGAATCAATATTTCAAATAACACTTTATGATTCATCAATAAAAAAGAAGAGAACATAATTCTTGAAAATTTCTACACAATCTACATACATAAGTACTATTCAACACCTATTTACTAATTATGTTATTAAATGTTACACATTTTAAAATACACACAATTTTTAATGTTTAATAACTTATTTTTAGAAAAAAAAATTCAAGGGAACAAAAGCCACTCTTATCAATGGTCAATCTAATTATATTATATGGGTTTTAAATAATATTTGAGATAACATCTAGCTATTTTACAATACATATTAATTGAAATTATTTAAAGATTAGTTTGTTAGGTTCTTGTGGAGTGATTTAATTAAGAATGTTATACAAATTTCTAAAAGTATATGAGAGAAAATATTTACTCATTTAATTAAGTTAATAATTTTTTTAAAGAGTACACTCTTAAAAGAAGATTGTATATATATGTGTGTGTATGTATATATATGATTTTTTTATTATAAAAAATAAAACTAATTTAATTTTCAAAATAATGGATAGAATGAAATTTCACTTAGATTAGTTTATTAGGTTATGTTATATTATGAGAATTTTTGAAGTAACAAATTTTTGTAATGTTTTTGAAAGAGGAAAAAATGGGTTTTACAGGGACCTGAAACCACAAAGTTTACAAACTAAAGATAAAATTGTTAAAGACACCAAAGTTGGAAAGGCTGTAAAAACAACAACAATAAAAGTCCATAGCCACCAAAAAGGCCAGCGAAGGCCACAAAACCAAAAAACCAGACAAAACACTAGCAACAACTAAATTTGGGTCTTTAATAAATCCACAGTCTCAGTTTCCAGCTCGTTCATATCGTGAACCCCCCTCTTTAAGATCTAAACCATCTCGGTAGTGGGAGGCGCTTTCCTTTCAAGATTGGCATGAGTCCTTTATGAAATACCATGGTCCTCATTCTTGCTTTCCTTGTTCTCTTCCATATCAACAACCAACAAACACTGTTGCATTTTTCCAGCTTTTCAGACATAGCATTGATGATAATGGCATTGTACATAGCCATTTTATGGTTTTGTTCCACAATAGTTTTCATGCTATTTTTAATTTTAACCGTTTTAGCTTCTAGAGACTTGTACTTATCCTCAATGTAACCTCCTTCCTTTCCAATACTGTTCTTTTTTTTGTTTCCCTTCTTCGTTGCTGAGAGTGGCCAGCTTCAATTCCAGCTCCTCCGACTTACTATACAGAGCCCTATTTCTTTGATTAAGATCATTAATTTCTTGATAAGCCCATTTGAAAACCCTAAAAATTTCACTAATGTTGTTTCTTGTAGAACCAAGAATGTCACCAGAATGAACTCGGTCTAATATGAGGTTAACATCACCTAGGTTGGGGGAGCTAAAAAATCTAGTACCTTCAAATCTGAAAGAGGTAGGAAGGAAGGGCATATAATTTCTAATAGCTTCAAGGTTCTCGGATTTGTCTTCCAAGGAGTCTATAGAGTAGGAAACCAACTTATTGGCAGGGGAGCCCTTGAGAACATGATTCTTTAAGGGGACAGAACAGTCAGGGTAGGTCTGAGGGTTAGCTTTAGCAAGCTGGGGTTTTTTAGACTGGGTTTTCTTACCAAACATCTCAGAGGACGGGTGAGATTCAACAATTCTCTCCTAGTTAGGCTAATTCTATGAACCCCCACTATCTGTGTCATAATCCTCAAATGCCATGGAGGCAACAGGTTTAGATAAAGCTGGCATACTTTCATAGTGTTCATATATTAACCTAATAAGACCAGGATGAAGAATAGGGTATCTCCTCAAATTTTTCTTATGGTCCTCAAGGCTATTACTCAACGAACATAATAGGTAGTGAGGCAGAGAAATCTGTACCTTATGGCAGAAGTGGTTAAGAATAGAAAAATGATGGCCATACACTCTGGTAAATCTCCCATCCAGGGTGATATACTCCGTTATAACACGAAGTACCTTTCTCCACAACACCTTGATGGTGTCAATTTTAAAATAACTATTAGAAATTTTAACCAGTTTCAATTTCTCCTTGTCCTTATTAGGAAATTTGATGACCGCCTCATCAGAAAACCTTCTATTGCGATAAAACTTCACACCCTTAGTGGACATTCCAGTAATCTCCCCTATAATTTGCTCATCCATCTTTAGCTTTCTTCCAAAGAGAATTATTTCGCCATTAACAAACTTTTGTAATGTTGGCAAGATTCATAAAAATAATTGTAAAATTGATATCATTAAACTCTAATCAAATTGAGATAATTTTAAATTAATTTTGTAAATTTGTTGCATTAACAAAAACAATTTCCATAACCATCAATCAATTTGAACCTTTCTCTTTCAAACTTTATAAATCATAATTATGTTCCTATTTGAAACCATTTAAACACATATGTAGAAACATATTTACAAGTTATATTTTTTTTATCTCACAACATTGTATTGCAATGTATACAAATTTGAAGACTTAGCTAAAAAACACACATAAATTTTTATTTTACTTTGATATACATAAATTAGTTATTAGAGGAAAGTACCCAGAAGTTGAGCATGTTCTAATAATTGTTATAGCATTTGTTGATTTAATGCCCAGTATTTTTAGCAATATTGAACCAATAGTGGTGATGATAACTACCAATAATTGAGTAATATGTATTCCTTAGATCTAAATGGCAACAAATCATGCGATGATAAAACATCATTTAGTGCACAAGTATTAGTCTCACTATTTTTTTTAGACCTTTCTAGACACCTTGACAAAAACCATGTTGATTTGACATCATATTTGATGATGTGGCCTTAAAACCTTGGTTATAAGTAGTGGTGTTGCCAAGCAAGCTGCTGTAAAATATTGAATTTTTTTTGAAACTATATAAGATTTTTAGAAGCACAAAATTAGGGTGCTCAACTACGAATCCTCTCCCCTAATATCAAGATAGAGAGTTTCGTTTTGTATGGGAAGAGTTGTAAAATGGGGAGAGTTCTATTGTCAAATATGGGGCCCATTTCTACTGCTTTTCCTTCCACGCGTTTTCTTATCACGCCTTTCCACACGCCGTGACTTGAACATATCACCTAGAATCTTACCAGTCTTGTAAGCTTGGAACAGTGAGAATGGGTAGCACGTGAGAAGCGGCTAGCCTTGCCTTCAATAGTAATCATTATTAATCTGGACTTCCTAAAGAATGATTAGTATGTATTGGATCCCCAGCCTTTGCGTTTATCGTTCCTGCTGCGAACTTTCATTTCGTAGTTCATATACAAAACGCGTTTGAAAGATTGATTTGTTGAAAAAACCTTTTACTATACCATACCTACTAGAATTTTCCTTCCCAAGTATCAACTTCAAAGTAGTCTTGGGTTTTGTTGGTTGCAGTATTGAATCTGTAGAGCAGTAAAAAATGAAAGATCAAAATATTTATATTGTAATCTTTTCTAAAAAAACATTTATATTGCAATCTTTAGTAGAAATAGAAGAGCAAAAGATTTACATTACAATCAAAATTAAAGGGAGGAATTTCATTATAATCATTGGGATCATTTACAATGTTCATTGCAAATGTTTATTAAGCATTGTATTCTAGTGAATTACATTCTTGTGAATAACCACCCAAATTTCGGCACAACAATAACTCTCTAAAATTAGGGGCTAACAATTAACTGATTTATTAAATGTAAACTTTATTTTCCTAACAGAATGTGGAACCAGGTCAAGCTAACCTCTAATGCCTTGTGAAAAGATTGTATTGGGCAAACTGAACTTGAAAAATGGGAAATAGAATCCATATAGCCCATATAAAATGAAAAGCAGTAGAAATGGAAAGTGGGTCCCATATTTGCATATAAAATGAAAAGCAGTAGAATTTTACATGAGGTGAATTTGTCATGCTGGTCAATTTTCCCAAGGTGAATTGTTCGCAGTAAATTGGTGGCCGTGAATTTTCCTAGAACCGCGTCTGCTCATATTCCACATTAAATAATCCATGAAAACGGAACATTAAATAATCCATTAAAAGTGATAAATAAGGATCAATGAATTTGACCCAAAAAAACAACAGGGTTGGGTCCCATGGAGTCAGGTAAGGCTAACCTCTAATGCCTTATAAACACATGATATTGGACAGAGTGAACTTGAGCCTTGCTATCTGCCACTGTAGTGCACATCAGTCTGCTTCAACACCATCAACCTTCTTTGCAGGTCACGACCGGATAATATTTGTTAAATGAACACTGGAAAGGTAAGCTGGTGATCTAACGCATTAGACATTGTATGGAAGGCATCTATCAGTTCTAGATTCCTGGTTTTTTATGGATCCTGGCTTATCCTTTTACTTCGACCTTGTTTTCACGTAGATAATTTGGTTTGAAATTTTCAGATGGAGTGCACTGTAAACGGAAAGCCTTCGTCATTTTCATGTGCAGCGTGTAAAGTTCTGAAAAAAATATGCGTAGAGAAGTGCGTTTTTGCTCCATACTTTCCACCAGACAACCCTGACAAGTTTGCAACTGCCCATCGAGTGTTTGGTGCAAGCAACATTATAAGGATGCTTCAGGTTCCATCAATTTACGGATTCGTTGTTATTTCAGGATTTGTTGCATGTGCTCTTTTGCATTTCAAGATTTGTTCCATGTACTCTGTCGTATTAAAATTGTTATGGTTTTTCTACATATTCTTTTTCCTTCTCTGAGTGTAAGTGACCTACATGTTCTCTTTAGCTTCATACATGTTTTCTCTGGTTTCAGATAAATTCATCGTCAACAATTCATTGTCAGAAAATTTACGGCCATGACAAATTTATCTCATAGAAAATTCATCATAAATTATTGGTGATCAATTTTCAATAAATAAATTTGTTAGTAAATTGTTGATGGTGAATTTTCCTAGAGCCACTCCCTCTACATGAGATGAGGTCAGATAGTCTCAGTCTTATATTAAGAGTGGTTAACTGTTCCAGGATCTTCCCACCGATCGAAGGGCTGATGCTGTGAGCAGTATGGTGTATGAAGCAAACGCAAGGCTGCAAGATCCTGTATATGGGTGTGCAGGGACTATACATCGACTGCAGCACCAAATGTCACAGCTAGAATATCAATTGGCAACAACAAAAGCAGAACTTCTAAACATGCGTTTGCAGCAAGCGAATCTTCTCTCCCGATTCTGCACTTCAACGCCTTTCTCCCCGGTGGGAACTGAGACTGAAGCTGCACAATTAAACCCTCAAATCGAACTGGAAACACAGCAGAACCCGTCAAAAACGAATCAGATGAAGCAGAAATCAAATTGTCCGTCAACAGAGTTGTATTCCAAATGCCT
>VDFB02039248.1:0-69926 GCA_007258455.2 Sequoia sempervirens
TTATATATATATATATATATATATATATGTATGTATATATTTATATATATTTGCACAATTACAAATATCAATGGATCACTGTTCTCTTCAGGAGACAATAAACAATGTCAATGGTATGATACAGAAAACACAGTAGAGTTCATGGCTGGTTATCCGCCTAATTGTTTCAGTTCAATTAATAACTCCGTCATATGTTAGCACCTCGCCCTCAATGGGATCTTGCGTGCACATTCTTGACGTTGAGTTTGTCTCATTTCAAGTTATTGTTTTCTAGTTTCTCCGCCATATGACAACACCTATCCTTCCTTGGGATTGAGTGTGCATTCTTGGCGTTGAGTTCTTTCAAGCTTGGATTTCAGTTTTTGATGCTAACGCTAATTCAATTGGCAAAGTGTTGATTGTGTGTGAAACCTCTATCAAAAAATTGTTTAGCATATTTCAGTGGTATCAGAGCAAAGACCCTGCCATCCTGTGGCATTTTGCAATTGGTTGTTTGATGAGTGAAAGAGACACTAGGCCATTCACCAGAACTCAGGCCAGAACTCAGCATCAGTTTCCTTCCATTCCAGAGGCAGATACTTTTTCAAAAGCCTTAAGGGATCTTGGTAAAATAGTGGAAGGTACAGAAAAAACAGTTGAAATAATGTCAGACAGTGTTAGGCAAGCTAATGATGAGAGGGACGGAGTTGAGAAGAAGTTTGATGGGATGATAGACATGATGTCCCGATTATTGTCCAAGTTGGACCAGCAAGCAGCACAGAATATCATTCAGCCCCAAAATAATTCAACTGGAGAAAGCAGTGGAGTTAATGGGAATAACAATAATGACAGTCCTGAGGTGAATACAAGAGACAGAATTGTGGGTCAGCATGCTGCAATTCCTATTGGGTCATCCTCTAGACCTCTTTTCCCCGTCTTCACGCCAAGGGAAGAGCAACAACCGGTTGAAGCTGCACCAACTTTTGCTGATGATGCACGTCAAGCTTACATGGAGTACGTTTCTTTACCTCTTGACTTGAGAGTGCTTGGACCTTTGATCAATACATGAATCAAAGGAGTCGGAGAAATGGAGGAAGGAATGAGCAACGTCCTCCTATGGTGCCTAGAAATGATTTCTACCAACCTTTGGGAAAGATAACTATGGAGCATTTTGATGGTAGTAATAAGTGTACAGCCAGATCATGGGTGCAGAAGCTAGATAACTATCTCTCTCTCAGACCCATGCCGGAAGGAGATGCTATCAAATTTGCTACCTTGCATTTGGATGGGATAGCTTACGAATGGTGGACTCATGGTTTGGTCACTCTTGGCCATAACCTCATTCGCACCTATGATGAGTTTACCAATAAGTTGATTGAAAGATTTGATACCAAGGATCCAGAGTTGAGATTCAGAGAATTGGCACAATTGAAACAGCAAGGATCTTTAGAAAATTATGTGGTTGATTTTCAAAGGTTGTCAATAATGGTGCCTAACATTACTGAGAGAAGACTTGTGGTACTTTTTTCAAAAGGATTAATGGAGCCTTTGAAGGGATGGGTCAAAGCCTTTGATCCACCAACTTTAGATGAAGCCATCAAGAAAGCGAGGAGCATGGAGTTGGCAGCCCCAAGACCTAAGTTCATTTGAATCCTTTCAGCCATAAGAAGGATAAAAAACATTTTTCAAATCTGCCAAAGAAGTTTCCACCAAAGTTGTCAGAAGAGCTCAAAGAACAGCTTAGAAAAGATGGAGTTTGCTACACTTGCCGTGAACCTTGGGCTAAGGGTCACCGTTGCTATGGAAGAGGCAAAGCAAACCTAATGGAGGGCTATTCTGATTTTGGATCAGAATCTGATTCGTCTGATCAACAATACGAATCAGCAAGTAGTGAAGGTGAAGAAGCTCCAGAAGAGAAGCCCGATGAGGTGGGAGATGGTAGTACTTTCACACAACTATCAAGTTTTCAAAAAAATGAGTCCTTTCGGGTTCGTGGAGTGGTTGGATCTCAAAGGATAGTTGCTCTAATTGATACTGGAGCAACTCACAACTTCATTGATGAAGGATTGGTGACAAAGAGAGGTTTGAAAACTGAAGAGTTTGAAGGCTTCAAAGTAATGGTAGCTGATGGTTTCACCATGTCATGTACTAAGAAAATTCCTAACCTTTCTATTCATATAGGAAATTATGAAGTAAAAGACGACTTCTATGTTGTGGGTATTGGTGATACTAATGCCGTGTTAGGAATACAATGGCTGCGATCTCTTGGAGAGATCACTTTGAATTTACAAACAATGGAGCTGAAATTTCAAGCTAATGGAAAGAAGGTTGTTTTGAGAGGGATGTCAAATGGGGGCTCTCAAATTATGTCCTTGAAAAGAATGGAAAGGTTGATCCGTCATGATCAAGTTGAGTGGGCAGCTGAGTGTATGGTCCTACCAGCTGATCCAGTGGAAGAGAAGAGGCAATATCATCCTGATATCCAAGCCTTACTTTCAAAGAAAAGCAAAGTCTTTGGAAGCCTACCTCCTGGAAGACCTCCTGAAAGAGGTTCTGAGCATGTAATTGAATTAGAAGGAGCAAAGTCCGTCATGACTACACCATACCGTTATCCAAAGAAGCAAAAAGATGAGATCGAAAAAGCCATCAAGGAGCTATTGGAGACAGGTTTCATTAGACCGAGCAAGAGTCCTTTTGCTTCTGCAGTAGTGCTGGTCAAAAAGAAAGATGGCACAATGCGTATGTGTGTTGACTACCGTGCATTGAATCAAAAGACAATCAAGAATAGATATCCTATTCCTAGGATAGACGAGCTTATTGATGAGCTCCATGGAGCTATGTTTTTCTTGAAGATTGATCTTCATTCAGGTTACCATCAAATCAGAATGAGGGAGACAGACATAGAAAAACAAGCATTCAGATGTCACTTTGGGCATTTTGAATTCCTTGTCATGCCTTTCGGTTTGACAAATGCTCCAGCAACATTTCAATCTTGTATGAACAAGATTTTTAGACAGCAGTTGAGGAAGTTTGTGCTCATCTTCTTCGACGACATCCTCATTTTCAGTAAGTCATGGGAAGAGCACCTTAAGCATTTGGAAGAAGTGCTTAGTATTTTGGAAGCGGAATGTTTGTTCGCCAAAGAATCAAAATGTGAGTTCGGGATGACAAAACTATTATATCTTGGCCACATTATCAGTGCAAAGGGTGTGAAAGTTGATCCTGAAAAGATAAGAGCCATTCTTGATTGGCCAACTCCAAAGAATGTTTCTCATTTGAGAGGATTTTTGGGTTTATGTGGATTCTATAGAAGATTTGTGAAAGGATATTCTCATCAAGCAGCCCCTCTCACAAATCTTACAAAGAAAGGAGCTTTTCTTTGGACCAAGATGGCACGAGAAGTTTTTGATAAATTTAAGAAAATCATGAGTACATCTCCAATGTTGGCTCTTCCGGATTTTACAAAACCGTTTGAATTGCAATGTGATGCTTCAGGTGAAGGTGTTGGAGCTGTTCTAATGCAAGACAAACATCCCATTGTCTTCGAAAGCCGGAAGTTGAGAGGAGCAGAAAAAACTTACTCCATTTATGACAAAGAGATGCTTGCCATCATGCATGCTTTGTCTAAATTCCGTCAATATTTGGTGGGAAGTAGATTTGTTGTTAAGATTGACCACAATAGTCTTAAACATTTTATGCGCCAAAAGGATTTGAATGAAAGGCAGTAGAAGTGGGTAAGTAAGCTCCAGGCATATGACTTTGACATTGAATATGTCAAAGGGAAAAATAACATAGTGGTTGATGCCCTTTCAAGAAGGCCTCATTTGCAGTCACTTTGTGAGTTATCAGCAGATTGGAAGGAGTTAATTGCTGCTGATTATGCTAAAAATCAGTTTGCAACCAGCTTGTTTGAAGGTCATTTGGTTGATGAAAGGTATAACTTGGTTGATGGGTTAATTATCTATAAAGGTAGAGTCTTTTTAGTGCATGAATCTAAGCTTAAAAAGAAGATTCTACAGTCTTTTCATGATGTTCCCCTTGCTGGTCATCAAGGCATGTTCAAGACTTACAAGCAGATTAGAGAAAGGTTTGCTTGGAAAGGGATGAAGGATGAGATCATGAATTACATAAGAGAGTGTTCTATTTGCCAAAAGAATAAGAATGAACATATTTTTCCAGCTGGGTTGTTGCAGCCCTTGCCAATTCCAAATCAGAAATGGGAAAGCATTGCAATGGATTTCATCACTGGGTTGCCTAAGGTACAAGGACGTGATTGTATTTTTGTGGTGGTAGATAGATTGACTAAATTTTCACATTTCTATGCTATCACAACTTCTTTTACAGCAGCTCAAGTGGCTGAGTTATTCTTTAGAGAAGTTTTTCGGTTGCATGGTTTGCCTAAAACCATTGTCAGTGATAGGGATAGCAAGTTCTTAAGTGCTTTTTGGCAAGAGATCTTCAGGCTAAGTGGTACAGTGCTTACTCCAAGCACTAGTTATCATCCCCAAACAGATGGGCAATTCGAGATTGTCAACAAGTGGCTAGAGGGCTACCTTAGAAATTATGTTTCAGGGCAACAAAGAGCTTGGATTAAGTGGCTTCATTTGGGAGAGTACTGTTACAACTCTTCCTATCATATGTCGATTAAGATGTCTCCTTTTATGGCCCTTTATGGTTATGATGCTCCTAACTTTGTTGATTTGGTGTTTGGTGATAGTAGAGCTCCACAGGCTAAGGATATGCTTCAGCAGAACCAAGACATCTTGAAATCTCTCAAGGAAAATCTGCAACAAGCTCAAAATCAGCAGAAGTTATACGCTGATCAGCAGCGTGTTGAGAGATCTTTTGAAGTTGGAGACATGGTCTACTTGAGGCTTCAGCCCTATAGACAATCTACCCTTAAGAAGAGTGGTGCAGAAAAGTTAAAGCCACGATTTTATGGTCCTTTTAAAGTCACCAAAAGGATTGGTGAAGTTGCTTATGAGTTGGAGCTTTCAGTTGAAAGCAAGGTGCATAACGTCTTTCATGTGTCCCGCTTCAAGAAGGCACTTGGACACAATGTTGTGGCTACTTTAGAATTACCTCCATTGGATGAGGAAGGTCAGTTGGTATTGATTCCAGAAGAGATTTTTGATACTAGAGAACATTCCTTGAGAAGAAGAACAATCAAGGAATACTTGGTTAGATGGAGGAACTTTCCTATTGAAGATGCCACGTGGGAAGGAGAACATATTTTGTTGCATCCATCTTTTCGGTTGCTTGAGGACAAGCAATCTCGAGGAGGGCGGACTGTAATGTCCCCTTCTCATCAGTGATCTGCTCTGACACTCATCAGCCTATTTCCGGAAGCCTGTAGGCTCGTTTGAGGTAAAATTAGGGTTTCCATGTTCAGAGGTTCTATGGCATTTCAGGGGAGGGAATTTACTATTTATAGTAAATTCTATTTTTGGCAGTATGAAGATTGTCAACTTTCAAGACTTCATTTCCAGTTGGAGCAATTATTTGAATTCAAGTTTTGGCTTCTAAAAGTTTTATTTGGTGAATTTCATAAATGAAGGCATTAATGTTATAAATTGCAGTTGACCCCTTGGCCGAGGAGAATAACTTCAAGTTGTGTTAAAAAGTGGTCTTAAAGGGGGACGCCTTCATATGGATTAAATATTATTTAAAGTTTAAATGCCTTGGGAAAAAGGGACGCCACACTTTGAGGAGTTATGTTTTAAAAATAAAGTGAAATTGTATTCTTGCAAAAGGGACACCTCTTGAAGAATTATTTGAATTTTGGAAATTTGAAGAGTCTCATGTGACTCTTGGCGTACCTTCTTGAGAAATTGAAGAGTCTTCTACTCTTCTTTAAAATGAATGCTTTGCTCCAGCTTTGGTATCCATTATGCTTATCATATTGTTATGCTGTCGGAATGACTTCATGAATTTAGCTTCGAGGAATGCTTACCTCTTAGCATTTATCCAATTTCATGTTTGAAAGATAGCACCTAGTTGGTTTTGGGACTGCTTCTTATCCAGACTAGCAGATTGAGTTCGATTGTTGAAGAATTTTGGAGTTTTATCAATTTTGAAGTTGTTGATGCTGTGCACCTACAGCTAAAAGTGAATTTTGCTAACAGCTCTTAGAATAAATTTTATTCTGTTCTGGGTATCTTTGCTATGCAATTGTAGACCTATGGTGACCCTTCTTGCAAAGTGGCAGATTTTATATTGAAGTTTCTGATTTTTAAGAAGCAAATCGCCCCTTTCAAGGGTTGTACCATTTAGAGTGCCTTGGGAATTGTGCCAAGAATTAATGTCTGATATTTGTTGTTGTTTCTTCATCATGGAATGGGCGCCTACCTTCCAACAGCTCATTGCAAGTGTTCTCACGTCATTCGGAAGTATTTTGAGTGAGTTGTGAATATTTCTTTGAATTTCACAGTTGCTGATCAGAATTTCCAGAATCTTAGTTTTATATCAGATTTTATTAGATTTCAGTTTTGGCTCTCTTTCATCATTGAAGAGCTAAAAAACATTGAAAGAATTCATTCTCCTCTTCTTAGCATTGCTCTCTATTATTGTAATTTATAATTTGCAGATTTCATGATTGTACGGTTGAGATATAGTAGTACTAATCCAACCATTTACTTTCTACAATTACTTGTTTAATTTCCATATTAATTACCCCCGGATGGTTTACCGCCAGTGTGGAGAATGAACATTGTAGCTCTCATTGTACCCACTCTCAAATGGTGAATCCCCACTTTTAAGTGGATGCCCACCGCAGCGGATGAATTAGATAGATGTATCTTCATGGCTGGTTATCCGCCTAATTGTTTCAATTCAATTAATAACTCCGTCATATGTTAGCACCTCGCCCTCAGTGGGATTTTGCGTGCACATTCTTGACGTTGAGTTTGTCTCATTTCAAGTTATTGTTTTCTAGTTTCTCCGCCATATGACAACACCTATCCTTCCTTGGGATTGAGTGTGCATTCTTGGCGTTGAGTTCTTTCAAGCTTGGATTTCAATTTTTGATGCTAACGCTAATTCAATTGGCGAAGTGTTGATTGTGTGTGAAAATCTTTCAAAAAAATTGGTTAGCATATTTCAACATTATTCAACAACTTACATGCAACATTCATCTAGGATTACATCAATAGAAGTAACAATCAAATGAGACAATCATTAAATGGAACACATTCATATTGATAACAAAGAACAGCATGTTTTATTCATCACATTGATTCAATCATTACAATCAATTGCCCAATGCAATAGTAGCTATACAATCGGGGTGTAACAAAATAGGATAGCAAACTAAGCTGACCTAACTGTGGCGAAAATTCCATGGATAACTATGGTTGAGGCAGAATAGCATTGGAATGGTGACCCCAAATAAGATGTCTTAGTACTTCTTCGCCTTGCAATCATCACTTGGATGCAATGAGTGTCAAGTGGACCATTTGAACTTAGAAGAGACTGATTTTTGTGAACTACTACTCATGAAATATGGATCATGATGACTTACTGAATATTAACAATCAGCTAATTCATGAAACTGATATAATATTGTTTTTCAAATTCAGATTTCTTTTAATTTTTAGTTTTATATTTGTAATGTTTGGAAAAATACATTAGTCTTTTGGTTGGCATATATTTGAGAAGCAGTTAGCAGATTTTCAGTCAATTGTTTTCAGCTAAAAATTAAACAGCATTCTCCTGTTAGAAATATAAGAAAATAACCCTTTTAAGCCTAGACAATAGAAATACAAGGAGAATTAGCTAGTAGACATTTAAACCCCAGAACACATACCATTAAACCCTGGATTTACCTTGTAATTAATCAGATACTGTGCATACTTTTCATAGAAAGCATCCAACACCTCGTGAGACTGAGACTCTGCATCAATAATGATTTGCTTCAAAAGACTTTTAACATAAAAGTGGCTTGGAGGATAGTTTCTGCAGATCTTCAAAAGTGGCATCAAGGTTAGCAAGAAAGAACTCATTTGAAACCCAAAAAGCAAAAACAATTGTGACAATATAGACATGACACTAATATGCCAGGTTGAGAAAACAAAATTCTAAGTATATCTATAACCTTGAATAACATGCCTTAAACTTTGGGAAAAAATAATAATGTTGAATATTTTGATCTAACCAAAAGTTAAATGAAGTTAGGTAGACCACATCCTATTGAGCAATTAAAAAAATACTTATATTAGAAGACTCGCAACCACCATTGCATAGATGGAAATTTAACAAGAATCTCCCAAGCATTAAAAAGGCCATAGAGAACCACTTTAATTGTCCAAAGGAGAAGGAAACTAAACACTTAGAGAACCTCATATCATACTTAGAGAATCAATGAGATCAGAATAGGTTATTAAAAACTTAAAACAGAAGCCATCTCCAAATGAATAGCAAAAAGAACAATCAATACACCACTTAAATAAATCCCACAGCAAACAGAAACCAAATTAAATTTTTTGTTCGCACAGAAATGGAACCTGCATGCATTGTATAGTAGATCAGCTGGGTCAATAAAATTATTATTTGGGAATCATTTGTGAAGTTACAATTCAGTCCCAAGCAAGGTGCAGTTTGTTCCCTGCAGTACTCAACCACTACATTTTAATTATATATGAGTAAGGGATGGATCAGGACAAATGGACATCCAAGCTTCATGTAATGTCCCCATCTGATTTTTTTTTTTTTAATTTTTACAAATATTTGATGAAATGCATAAACCCTCACACTTTCTAATCACCCAAATCCCACTATGGGCAAGGAGAGAGCATATGGTGATTGGAATACTAACTTACTGGCAGCAAACCACACAGCTCTAAAAATATATACGATGCTGGAAATGAAATAAATAAACTATTGTCTTGAGGGCATGGCCATCCCAACTAACAAATATACATTCTTCAATTAACCTAGAGAGCTCAAATTTAACAATAAATCATTCAAATCTCTTTATAAGATCAGCAACTAAAAATATATCCATTCTAAGCAACTGCTGTAACGAATAATAAGAAACACCAAACTGAACTCCTACTCTTTGCTGATAGAGTAATGTCAGTACTGTAATGGTGGCATATATCCAACGATGTGAACAGCAAACAAGGAACAATCAGATAATGAACAATATTTGATTATACAGCTGGTAGGAATAGCGGAGTATTCACTAAGATTAACTTGTTAACAGCAATTTACTCAACTGTGTGGACTGTCAAACCCAGCAAATACTGAAGTGTCCAACTTACCACATAGTATTTAATCTACAATTAAACCCCGATATACTCCTTGTACAAACTGATACTTTACTATTGCTGTACAGACTGAATAAACACTCAGTAACAGTACTAATTGACTGCAGCAACAGCACAGACTGGTAAAATAATCAACAATTAACAAGAGCAGCAAACCTGGTATGGGCTAACAAATACTTAGGAACAATAATGAATGAATGCAACAGTACAGTTTAGTAATTGAATAATAGCAAATAACATGAACAGCAGTCCAACATGAAGTCATGTCAGACTTTGTCCCCTCAAAAGGGTACAACACACTTGTACGGCAACTCAAACTCATTCAAATATGCTGGCAGCTTTCATACACTCAAATTAAATTATTAAATGGTATGGAAGGCATAGAATAGGCAATAAAGTGAATTTACTTGTTATGGGACCTGTTGATGTGTTTTTCGTGACCGCACCAACACAAAATAAAGTTACCAACGGCGACTCTATCCTCTCTTGAACAAAATCTCCTGCATGCTAAGATTGCTAGAAAGATCATGCATTCAACTCCAAGGTTCCTTCATGCAGTGGATAGTCTCAGTTGGCTCGATGTGATTTGCTGGTATTTCAAGGGGACTTACGAAATTGTTCAACAACAGAGAAAGGAATTTGAATGCTCGAAAGGTTTGTCTATAAAGCTCTTGTTTCCTAAACTAACCAGAAAGTACTGAATTTAAAATGGTTGCAAAGATAAGAAAGCTCTAATCTACTATAAGGTGTGGGATATGGCGATCAATTCTCGCAAACTTCAACCAAGCTCCACTTTGCCTCACTTCGGACAGCTTCCACAGAACTGGTGCAATCTTCAGAGGAGTAGCTCAAGGTGTTCAGATCACAACTTAGCATGAAAATACCATCACAACGACGCATATAAACATACAAATCATGATCGAAGTTAAGTACACAATATTCCAATTGACCACACAAGGCGCATTCACCATCAGCGAACACACTAGTGGTATGGATAGACGAAGTTTGCTCAAATTGAAGACCACATTCCACAATTACTAACCACTTGCATGAAATCAAATTTATTCTACTTTAAGATTCTACTCGAATCAGAAGGACAAAGAAACCTTGCTAGCTACTCACAACAAAAGACGAGATCATCATCAATGAAAACTCTTTTTATTGAGAGTGTTCACAACAATTTCTTACAAAGTTTTCAAAGGAAAAACTTTCCTTCTTCTTCAAACTACACTATAAATCTACACTATGCTACTTCTAAGTTGTCTCTCTATCTTCCTATCTCTACTCTAATCTCTATTGTCTAATCCATTACAAATGAGGGGGGATGCCCCTTTTATAGCTGGCCAAGTCCAATGGACGGCTCAAATTACAATCAAATGGAGGGCTCAGATTAAGCCACATAAGCCCTAACCCTAAAAACCGCCCCCAAGAAGAGTGGGATAATAAATGAGCAATTAATGCCCACCATCTTCTAGAAGGCTCTTGTCCGGAAACACGTTCACATTGTTTTTTCTCCGACTGCAAACAGCCTGAGTTTGATCATCATGGCTTCAACTTCTTCCTTAGTCTTGGGGGCATTTTAGTGCTTGAGGATGGTCTTCTTCTTAGCTTTCACTCTTCAACTCTTCAAAGCCCGAGCCTTCACCTTTTTTCTCCATTCTGAACTTGAAAGATTTTCTTGTCTTGGATTCAATCATTCCCGCTTGCCATTCGCCTAACTACGTTGGGTGCATATTGGGTCTTTGAGGAGAAATTCCAACACTTAGCCATTTCTGATAACATCTCCCTTCATGGTTTGGGTGCAACTTGGACATCATGGAGGAGCTTGAAACACGTAACTTCATTTCTTCCAAGGTTGCAACGTTGTTTTGGGTTGTTTGCTCCATCACCTCAAGTCCTCCCACTTCGGTCCCGGCATTCATCCTACAAAACAGTTAAAAAGAAGAGCATCAGAACACTTATAATATGAATCCACTTCACTTACCTGATCTCCATGTTTGATCTCCAAGGCCCAAGTGATCTCCAGATCATCATTTTTCTCCAACCAACTTTGTTTTCTTCATGATTCTTCAACATTTGTAGGCTAGGCGTATAACACATGTGCTTCATATTTAAATGTCTTAGAGAATTTCACTCATCTTGTACTCTGCTTCCTATGTACCTTGAAGTTGTGCCTCAGAACTTTTATCCAACTTGACGGCACGTTTAGAGGGTGTTGTTTGATTTCTCTCTGCCTTAGAAAATTTTCCAACCAACATGATACCCCCTTTTTGCCTTAGCCAAATTTCAGCCCATCTGCCTTAGAAATAATTTATTTCCTCTAGAAAATTTCATCAACCATGCGTCTGAGCAAAAATCTTCATCTTAAACTCTCCAGCAGGGCATGAAGAATCTCAAAATCATCTCCTTGTCGAAGATGTCCAGTACTCGGAAGAAAATTCCTTTCAGAAAGCATCAAATTCATGGGTCTATAGACAAAGGGGGTAGATTTAATTTTTTGAATTCTATACCTTAGAAAAATATTTCTTACCAAAGTTTTATTCTTACTTCTCCTCTAGGTGCATTTCTTCTCTTGCTTTGACACTTAAGAAATTTTCCAACTCATGAAGCTGGAGTATTCTGACTCATCCTTGCCAATTTTATCCATGCCTTAACAAATTTCATCTCTTCCATCAAACTTAGGCGTATTTTCCTAGAGGTGGAATTTTATGCCTTAGAAAAAAAATTCCTCATCACAATGAACATGGGCGCATATGAGGGGTCAAGGAGGAAATTTTGAATTTTGCCTTAGACAATTTTCTCCAAGCTAACATCTTCAACACTCTTGGGCGCATTTTACATGTCAAGGTGGAATAGTAATCAACACTTAGAATATTTTCCTTTTAGAAAGCCACCACCTCCAACATCCTTGGGCGCATTTCACATGCCAAGGTGGAATTAACCACGCCTTAGTCATTTTTCATTCATCTTGACTAGATGAGGGCGCATTTAGCATATGGAGGAGGATTTAACTCCCAACGCCTTAGTTTATGCCTTGACTTTACTTCTAACATGGGCGCATTTTGCATACTGAGAAGGAATTAACCACGCCCTAGTTACCTTTTCGTCCATCTTCACCTTGCACCTGGGCGCATTTAGTATGTTGAGAAGGAATTTACAACACTTAACAACTTTTACTCCACCCACTTTCACCTTGGGCACATTTTGGGGGTGGTGAAGGAACTTTGACTTCAACGCCTTTTGTCTTTTCCTAGCTCACTTGGGCGCATTTTGAGGGTCAAGGAGGATTAACTTTGACTTAGAAACTTTTTATATGTCTTCATGAAGAATGGGCGCATTTTGGGGGTCCTGCAGGAAGTTTGACACTTAGAAAAATTTTATATCCACCACCTTGAGATGAGGGCGCATTTAGGGGTAGGAGGAGGATTTAACTTCAATGCCTTTGAATTTTTCTTGGCCTCACACCATAACAGGGCGCATTTGGCATGCTGAGGAGGATTTAACTTCAGACTTAGAAAAACTTTTCATGGCTTCTTCTCCTTGAGGGCGCATTTGGGGGGCTTAGTAGGATTTATCAACATTTGAAATTTTCCATCCTTCTGCCAACTTCTCCTTGGGCGCATTTTGGGGTATGAGCAGGAGTTTTTTCACTTAGAATTTTCTCCACACTTCATCTTGAGATGAGGGCGCATTTCAAGGGGCGAGCAAGAAGTTCTTCAAACTTAGGCATTTTCTAGCCTGCTCGCTCATGTCTTACTATATTTAGTAAGTCCTCTGATTTTCACACCTCTGAAGCTTGGATTGATTTGGAATTCGCGCCACAGGACCCTCATGACCTAGGTGATCTGTTCACACTGCCATCTTGAGCTGACTTGCTATTTATAGCATGTTTCTGAAGGTGATTTACTATTTATAGTAACTGCTCAGTTTCATGACTTCCCCAACTCCGTTTGACTTGAAATCTGAATGGTGTGATCCTCATGGGATGACTTGCCTGTTTACACTAGCGCCTATTGTTGACTTACTATTTATAGCCTATTTCTGGAGTGCCTTACTATAAATAGTAAGTGCTCAGATTGCCTTCAAATTTTACCAGTGGATAGCTTGAAAGATACTGATCGCAGTGGGATACACTGGTTTTCGAAAATTCTGGCATTTTACCCCTCATTTTAGGTCCCAAAGTTGGAAACCCTAATCTGACTTGCATGTCGATCAAATGACCTTCATTTGACCCCATTTTTGTTGCACGTCAGTCAGTTTGTGATACTAAAGTGCTGGGGGGGGCTGCCAGAGTGGATCTACTAAAAATAGTAAGTTCTCAAAAAAGTGACCAACTCTGTTTGCATGTCACATCACTACGTAGCTCTTGAAAAACCCATAAGGAATAACCTGACATGCGCTGAAAAGCTCTGCATGCAAACCCTAAAAATAGCCTCTGAAGACGGCTCCTGAAAAAGTCTTGATCCTGGTTTGCATGTTACACCACTACGAAGCTTTCGAAAAACCCACAAAGAATGTCAAGACATGCGTAGAAAATTCCAACATGCAAACCCTAAAAATAGCCTCCGAAGGCTAAGTACTGAAAGTCATCGTCTCATTTTGCATGTTATATCACTGCGTAGGTCTCAGAAAACCCAGAAATAATCTCCAGACATGCATTGGAAAACTTCGCATGTAAACCCTAAAATCAGCTCCTGAAGGTGAACTTGCTAAAAATAGAAAGTTGTCAGATCTGGCTCAAAACTTGCAGACAAATAGCTTGACGTGCCCTAGATGCAGTGTAACAGTTGAAACTTCAAAAGTGCTGAGAAAACGTCCCAAATTAGGCACTTACTAAAAATAGTAAGTTGTCAGAATCCAATGGAATTTTGTTGGGGACCTGCTGGAAGCATGCTAACTGTATTGCCAACCTCAGATTTCAATTTATTCACTCCATTTGACTTCAAACTGGCCGGAAGAAAGCAAACCCTAATTCTCAAACTTAGCCAAAATTTCACATCAGACAGGCACATCCCTGGAAAGACAGACAGAACAAGAAAGAGACAACAGGAAAACGAACTAAAATCAAGCCAAAAGTCCGAAACAAAGCAAAAATTAGGGGGTCCCCATTTGCAATGGGGCGATGTGTGAAAAGGTCACAATAGGACCCATCATAATATAGATTATGATCAAACTTCAAATCATACAATAAGCTTACTAAGGTTGTACATAAGCTTTCTATAAATCTGACCTTAGCAGAAAACACATTGAAAAACCCTTCGTAATAATATTGATTCCTTCATAAAAAAATTTGAAATATCAGTGAAACCCTTCACAAATAATCATATAAATCTTTAGCAATCTAGAAACCCTCACAAAGTAATCTAGCATGGCAATGTAGTGTGTTATACCCCAAATTAAAATTTTGCTACACTTAGGCATTTTGAAGAAATGAGCAAAAGTCTTGTCAAATTTGTCAAAAAAGGTCAAAATTTGGGTGTGCATGTCTTGCATGGAGGGTAAAAACGTGAAATTTCCAAAATCTGACGATCTGGGTCCGCTTAGAGCAACCAAAACTACAAAACCCAGATCTTAGTTTTTCATCCCTACTTTTTAGGAAAATTGCTATTTTTTAGAAAATTTCTAAAAATAGTAACTTTTTTCTGGGTTTTTTTGGGTTTCTTTCAAAATGGATACTGGCAAAACATTCTAAAAATAGAAAGTTGGTATGTTAGGGTTCAAACTGATTTTGATTGGCTCAAAATACTTCCTCATCAGGCTAGTGCAGTCAAAATCACAAAATGATCAGTTTTGCCCTAGTGGGTCTATTCTGCTTTTTCAATTTCAGAAAGCATTTCGGGAGCTTCAAAAGTCATCAATGGAGGTCAGTCAGCCGCCAAGTACTAGAGTCAACGTTCAAGCATTGAACAGAAGATGTGATGGTGAACATACACGAAGAACGAAGGATGAAGGTGAAATTGTAACGGCCGATCCTTGGTAAAATTAAAATTTTCATAATTTATATCCTACAAGTATGTAAACGTGTTAATCATGTCATTGCAATAGAATTTTTCTTTTTCTTTATTGACAAAACATGAACAAATTGCCATATTAATATACAACAAAGATTCCCTTTCAATATAATAACTTCACATGTACATGAAACAAGAATACGTACCTTAACTAACATAGCTCCAATGAGCTTTAGAACAAATAGTTGTAAGAAGGTCCAGGAATTCGTCCTGTCAAGTCTTGGATCATCAGTCGGGTGTTCGTGGAGGAGAAACATCACTCGGGCGCTTTTCCGCCAACCACGGACATATAATGCGGTCCCCCGCACGATCATTTTGCAATGAACGGCCCTCCCTTCGAAGAAGAGATTGGTTGGGTAACCTTTAATGACTACCAACTGGACATAGTGCTGTGATTCTACAAAACTAGCTTTCGTGCTAACGGCAAATCACAAACTAGGTTGTATTTCGGAATCACGGTGAACTGACAGTGTAGTACTACAACTAAATGGTTCCTTACACTACTTTGGCCAAAGTGTTTACGTTCAATGAAGAACATAGGTCCTATGTCACATTCACTTGCCAGGTTCAACTTGACTTGAGGCTATCTTAGTTCTACGCGTAGGTTGGTCTATCGGGGTAGTCCGTACCCTAGACTTCCTACAACAACCTAACTACTGGAATGACGAACATTTTAGCAAGTTACTACAACTAACGCCTTATTTCAGGATATTCACATCCTAGGAATACAATAACTTAACTAAGTTGTTTAGTATCTGGTTGAAGTATATAACTTGCAAATGTTCTCGATTCAATCCTAGTAACTAGTATCTTATACACAAGCATATGCTCCATATATAGAGCCATTAACTACTATGCAGAATTGCTTTCCATTATCTAATGTAAACCGTACACCAATGACAACAAAAGCCGTGAAAAGACTACATACATGAGACAACTTATCACATGTTTAAGAAACTTTTTATTCTTTCTTATTCAATCTTAAGTCAACCAGTTATTCAAACATTTTCCTATTCAGTCATGACTATAATTCAGAGTTTTATCAGATTACTTTTGAATATCAGGAAAATATGTAAAAGTAAGAATTTAGCATGCCTGATTAAGCTTTCCAGAATTTTGGAAGGAAACTCCTTCTCTTGCCTTCACCCAGATGGCTTTCAGCTTGAGTCTTGAAACAATTACCCAACACAGCAAACTAGCAATTCCTGATTACTGCTCTCTTATTCAGAGATTACTTCAAACTAGCAATTTCTGACTACTGCTCTCTTATTCGGAGATTTCTTCATATTAACAGAATAAACTTAACAATTTCCTTACTAAGGCGAATTCACTTTTTAGCTACAAAATGCTCTAGGAAAACTTGATTGTAAATTCGTGAGAATATGAATGCCAAACGCAGGTATTTATAGGATTGATTTTTGAACTGATTTCCTCCTTCTATGGCGCCAGAACTGCCAGCAAGTTGTGGAATGTTTCAAACTAGAAACGTGTTGCATTAAGGCGAGGGTTTCGACCTCCATTTTTGACAGCAATGGTGTTTGTTTCAATTCGAAATTGTTCAGTTCGTTAAAAACGCGACAGCTCTTATTCTGGTGCGTTTTTGCTGCTAGATTAGATGACAAGTTTACATTTAAGACTTTTTCCTTGCTCTAATGGCGTCCACATCCATTTTCTTGCTAAGTATGAATCCGTTTGACAGATTCCAAACGTCTGCCCTAACCGCGCGAATCTCCTGCGCGTTTTTCTATTTTCATTCGCCATTTTTACGGCTAAGTTCTTTATTTCGAATTTTGCTCAATAATGTTTTAATACATTTCAATACAAATGTGATGCATTTGCTGAAGGCTCAGAATTGAAGTTTAAAAATTCAACGCAATGAAGTATTCTTAATACTTAGAGAAAATCGCGATTTTTATTCTCCTCCACGATTTTGTCTTATAAAATGATAATTCCTATTTCATTTTGATTATAAAACTTTTATTTAAGTATATTTATATATATTTTATTCTATTAAAATATCTACATAATATAGTTTTTAATTGTATAATTATTTAAATTAATAATTTAAATAATATCGTATACCTTTATAAACTATATTATATTTATATTTTAATAAAATATTAATATATAATTATACTTCTTTATACCTGTACATATATAAATTCAGAGGCATAATATCGTTATTATATATAATTCAATCATCATGTTAGCTGTGGGTACGTATACTTGTATATATTTATATATATATATTATACGTATAAGTATCCATAAATACATTTATATCGACACACACGTATGGCATATCCATCTGCTTAATACGTTTGTATCGACATGAATGTACTTATGGGTACTTGTACATATCGTATTCGTATGTATATATGTACAAATACACATATCCACCTCTAACCAGAACTTATTACTTATAAGGTTATACTGGCAAGCATCACTTGTTTACACATTCATAAGAAGACACGACTCCTAATGATATTGGACAAGCCTACGGATGACTTACCTTTAACCAGAACAATGACTTAGCTTACTCAGTTCTAAGGTTTGTGTGTATGTCCAGTTGGTATCCATTACTGTTTACCCGACCAAGTTCTTCCCCGAGTGATATCTCTCCTCTGCCTGGAGGTATGAACCTGTTTCCTGCATATCATGACATGACAACGGGAGTCATATGCTCAAAACAAAGCAGAATACATGAACATTTCAAAAGTCAGATTATTCACAAAACAATAACCTTCTATTCTCTTTTATGCAGTATTTCACCAAGAATAACATCAAATGAAACAACATTCATATTGAAAACAAGGTACATGCATCATTAATTCATCTCCAATATTTATATTTACTCTATCTAGTAATGGTAAATTGTAACGTCACAATTTGGGATGTAATGTAAATCTACTGCATTTTGACTAAGTTCACCACCATGGCCCGTAAGGAGATAGGCGCCCATCTTTTTATGGCATCAAATGATGAAACTAGGGTTTGAGCTCCCAGGAAAAGTTGTTCAATTTCCTACCAGCTCCGCAGCGAGTCCGGCAGTGCAGTCATCAAATCATCCAATCGCCCAGGATTTGAGATCAAACGGAGAGGTTTCAACCAAAATACACAATGAAAATCATAAAATGTCAGAAAAGTTTCTGAGTCTGGGAACTTTGGGCACCCCAGGTGCCCAAGGGCGCCCAGCTTTTTGAGAGGCCTCACTCAGTGTGATGGCCTCTCGATTATCTATTCACCCAATTTAAATTAAAACTTTCCAATTCTCACTTAAAACATGTAAAAGTAACATATAACAAAGATAATACAATAAAATTTCTTCCTTTCTTTATTGATAAACACGTACAAGTTACAATATGTTTCCTCATGAATTTCATTTTCATTGCAAATACAAATCAGAGTTAAAAAGTAATACAGTTACATACATAGCTCGTAAGCTTTTGCACAAATAGAAGTAAGAAGGTCCAGGAGATCGTCCCAAATCTTGGTACATCGGCCGCTGCTGTGGAGGAGAAACATCACTCGGGCGCTTTTCCGTAACCATGGACTTATAATGGGGTCCCCGACGATCATTTGTAATAGCCTCCTTCAAGAAGAATTGTAGGGTCCTTCGATTAAACTGAGCATAGTGCTGTGTCCTACTCAACTAGAACCTTGCTATTTCACAATCTCGATCTAGTACTCGGATCACAATGAACTGACAGTGTAGTCTCAACTATCTCACATCTAGGTGGATGTCGTACCTTTCACTACTTTGGCCAAAGTATTCTCATTATGTACTTGAATGAAGGTCATCTATCATAAACACTACTCAGGGCCGATTTGACTTAAGGCTTCCTTACTCTACGCATAGGTTTGTCCTTCAATGGGTGAATCCGTCATCCCAGACATCCTACAATCATACGAACCTACTAGAAATGAAAACAGTATTCAAGAGTCTTGTATCAATTCCTCCTAACTAGGAATTCTTTATCCTAGGAGTACTAAACTTGTCTCAGTTATCCTAATAACTTAAGCTAAAAGACTTCACTTGATTCTGCCATCATCTCGATCCTAGTAGATAAATAATACGTCTACGTATTCTCCATATATAGAGATCATACACAACATGCAATAACCAATCAAAATGCAAATAAATCCTTCCCCTTTATCTTTTCCATTATTTCGTTTAAATGCAAGAAAAATAATCTAATCCCTTAAGCTTTTTACTCATATATTCCCTTTTTCACAATTCCCCTAATCATTGAATCCTTTACACATTTTCTCCTTTAATGCATTGCTTTATTCATCGAATTGGTTCTTTCCTATTAAAGCTAATTGAAAGCAACGATCACAAGACGCAAAATAAACAACACTTTAACAAAGGTTATATAATAGGAAGATTCATGCCTGATTTTAAAGCTTCTCCTCCCAGACTTGCTCTTTTAAATTCTTCTTCAAATAAGCTTCCGGAGTTTCAGCTAAATATGGCTTCTTTAAATGAAAGTATGTCACTCTATAGTGAGCTCCTATATCTTTTCTCACAGACGTGTTTTCACCACTCAATTCCTTCTCAGCAATACAAATTCCTCACTTTAAACTCAAAATGACTTAATTCACTGTGACTGGTAAATGCTGGAATAATTTACTGTGCTTATCAAACTCAGCAATACAGGAAAACTCAGGTAGTATAATAAAATGGATATGGAATGAAAATAGTAAACTCAGATTGCTCTCAAAGGCGTGTTCACAATGAATGGAAGGGCGTCATTATATAGGGCCCGAATTGCAACTGTTTTCCCTTTTAGAAGGCATGCAGATTGACAACAAGTGCCCAGAATTTGTTAAAAAGACATTTGGCGGATTCATAAACCCTAAGTCATCAAATTGAAGGTGATTCGACCTCCTTAGAGTCAGCAAGAGAAGAATTTTTCAACTTTTATCTTAAAAAAACGTCACACGTTTTCTTTTGGCCAGTCGTATTTAAATGAATGACTTATACACGTTAGATCAAGGTTTAAAAGCTTCCACGTTCGCCATTTTTGATGCCCTAGGAATAGTGTCGGCCATTATTCACTGACCTATTCTCTGGCTGTGCGTTTCAAACGCGTTTTTTTTTCCTGCGCGTGGCTTTTCACGCGATTTTCATGCTTAAAACGTATCTTTCCTCTTTTTAAATATTTCAGATGTTCATTATAAACATTTCAACTTTCTCTTTGATTTGATTAATTCAAACAAAAGACCCGATTTCCATAATGAGATTAAAATCGAAATATTTCATTATGGCTAAAGGATTTAAATCCTTTGAGTTCAATTTTTATTCTATTGAATATTCTTCTATGTCAATTTAATTTATACATTTCACATTTTAACCTTAATCATTTATATATTTAATCATATATGTATTTTAATTAAGCGTAATATTTCTAAATATATAAATATATATATTTTCCGACATTATATTGTGAAATATATATAGATATATTTATATATAAGTAAATATTACCTTAATATTAATACATATATTTAAATATATAAACATATAATACATTTACATTTATGTATTTATGTATATATATCCATACATATAATCACATTGTTAATATATACATTAATACATAAATATTTATGTAATTTTGCTAGGCAATATTATAAAATATTATTTTCACTACAGATATCAAACGGAATGTGTACATATATATATACCTGTGTTTACGTATGTATGCATACATACATGTCAACACATGTGTACGAGCATATCCGTCTGCTTAACATACACATGTATTGATATGTCTGTACATATAAATACGTGTTCACAATATATAGATGTGCATGCGTTCACATTCAATCATTAACACAACATTCACACCATTCATACTTGGGTCATGGTATAGCAAGTCTGACATTTAAACAATCACATCTCCTAAACATAAAGAAGTGAATACAAAATCCTTATGTCAATACACAAGCCTATGGATGACTTACCGTTGCCTCGACAAACAGACTTGGCTTACTCATTCTATAGTATGTGTGTGTATGCTCAATTTGGTAATCGTTACTGTTTACCCGACCAAGTTCCTCCCCGAATGATGTCTCTCCTCTGTCCGGAGGTACAGTCTTCATACCTGCACATCATGACATGACATCGGCAGTCATATGCTCATAACAAGGTAAAAACATCTCATAAGTTAGAATAACATTATTCCATAATTGTTTGCAACATTTAATCAAGACTAATCATTTAGAAGTAACAATCAAATGAAATCATCATTTAAACAGAACTCATTCATTTATTAACGAGATCAACCATGTTTTATTCATCATCAAGATTCAAACATTACAATCAATTGCCCTATACAATAGTAGCTATAATATCGGGATGGCCTCTCGATTAATCAGAGATAATTCTGAGCAAGAAATAAGGAAGTGACTCTAGATAAGGCCAACGTCCCTCTGAACTATTTGTCTCAAAGATAAGTAAGGAAAATGCTTATGTTTGTATTTTGTATATGCGATTCAAATCTGTGAGAATGTATTGTCAGAAATTCAGAGACAAGTGTGCTGGATTCAATGTAAGCACCAACCACGGATTTTGTCTTTAATTTATATTTGAGCAAAGATACGAAATATATCACAAAGGCATATATATATATATATAAACTTAATGAATATAGTGTTTGCTGTTTGAGTATATTTTCTGAAGCAGTATGATGACGCCTCTCTGAATGTGGACACGATGGGAGTCTAGCTACAACCTGCTTGTGAGATAATTTGATGATCACGTCCCTCCTGAGTAGTCTGTAGGCGAAATTATGTCTGTCTCCCTCTTATGGGTGTTGCCACCTTGATCCTCCTTTTTCTTGTGTCGTGTGATGCCTTTATCGTTATCTTCTCACTGATCCAACAGCGCTTTTCCCTATTCTTCCACTCTATGCCTCCCATCCTCATCCGTCTCTTAATTTCTATTCTCTCCACGGGTTGTGAGTGTTTGTCGCATCCATTCGTATAGGCACGACCTTTCAATGTGTGTCTGGGCTACAGACGACTAAGGCAAACACAAATATTATTTATAAATTAGCAAATCGATATTCTAAGTTAATGCGAGTATTTGTTAGACACTTATATAAGTATTTAATATATGGTTTACTTTTCATAAATAATTGAATATAACTAAAATGAAATATATATATTGAATGGAACTAAAATGAAATAATGCTAGAGAGCTGAGATTAACACTTATCTGTAGTGGAACATTACAAGTCTCCCCCTCTTGGATTTGCTTTCCCTCAAGCAAAATGTAGTATCATTGTCCTTACGGTGCTTGTGGTTGAGAGGGGTTGTAACCACCGTTAAAACTTCCTTGAATTTTTCAGGTATCCAAGCTTGGAGTATACCTATTTTTGGAAAAAAGGTTGTATCAATTGCTACAGCTAAACTTCCTTCCAATCTTCTAGGTATCCATTCTCGAGGTATACCTGGCAGGTATCCAATCTTGGGGTATACCTAGTTTTTGATCTTGGAGGAAGGTTGCAATAATCGCTACAACTAGACTTCCCCAGAAATCTTCTAGGTATCCAGTCTTGGGGTATACCTGACTTTAATCTTGGGGAAAGGTTGCAACAATTGTTACAACTTTCTTTGAATTTTTCAAGTATCCAAGCTTGGAGTATACCTAGCTTTGGAGGAAAAGTTGCACCAATCGCTACAACTAGACTTCCTTCCAAACTTCTAGGTATCCATTCTCGGGGTATACTTGGCAGGTATCCAATCTTGGGGTATACCTAGTTTTTGATTTGGAGGAAGATTGCAATAATCATTACAACTAGTCTTCCTCAGAATTCTTCTAGGTATCCAATATTGGGGTATACCTGATTTTAATCTTGGAGAAAGGTTGCAACAATCGTTACAACTTCTTTCTTGAATATTTTAGTTACTTGGTCCTGTATTGCTGCAATATCTGTTATTTCTTTAATAAGAAAGTTGATTTATTACTTAAAAAGTTATACAGTAGTTTGTCTTCCCCTTGATTTTTCAGGGTTTTCTTTTTGTCATTCCTTGCTTTGATTATTTTTGAAAGCCTCAATAGTTTCCTTTCTTTCCCATGAAGCATCATCCTCGGGAAGACCCCTCCACTTTATTAAGAATTTAGTGATGACTCTATTTCTCAATTTCCTTTCTCTGGTATCTAAGATCAACTCTAGTTCAAGGGTGAGTTGCCCCTCTTCATCTAGCGGAGGTAACTCGGTGCAAGGAAGAACTTGTTGCCCAAGGAGTTTTTTGAGTCTGGATACATGGAAAACATTGTGGATCTTACTATGCTCGGGTAACTCTAACTCATAGGCAACTTCACCAATCCTTCTTACAATTCTATATGGACCATAGAAACGTGGTTTTAGCTTCTCAGACCCATTCTTTTTGATTGATGTTTGTTTGTATGGTTGTAGCCGTAGAAAAACTAAATCCCCAACTTCAAATGATCTCTCTATGCGATGACAATCAGCATAAATTTTTTGTTGGTTCTAAGCTTGCTGCAAGTTTTCTTTTAGAGCCTTCATGAGATCAATGCTCTTTTGTACGAAATCTTGAGCGCTTTGTACCTTGCTCTCTCGAGTGATCAGATGCCCGAATGAAGGAGCATCGTAACCATATAAAGCTTTGAAGGGGCTCATTCCAATTGACATATGGTGGGTGGTATTGTAACAATACTCACCTAAGTGTAGCCATTTAATCCATGCTGACTGTTGTCCTGTTACATAATTCCTTAGGTATCCTTCTAACCACTTGTTAAATATTTATGTTTGTCCGTCTATTTGGGGGTGGTAACTTGTACTTGGAGTTAGATTTGTTCCTGCCAAAATTGGCTAAGGAACTTACTATCCCTGTCACTGATGATTGTTCTTGGTATCCCATGAAGGCGAAAAACTTCCTTGAAGAACAATTCTGCCACTTGAGATGCTTTGTATTCTGACGATATGGCGAGAAAATGGGCATACTTGGAAAGCCTATCTACCACCACATAAATGCTATCCTTTCCATGCACCTTGGGTAGTCCCGTTATAAAATTCATTGAGATACTTTCCCATTTTTGATTGGGAATAGGCAAGGGCTAAAGAAGGCCTGCTGGAAGGTTCTGTTCTAGCTTATTTCGTTGGCAAATCATACATTCCTGAATATGTTTGAGTATATCACTCTTCCTTCATTCTGATTTGATGATATCCTGAATGTAGATCAATTTTGGAAAAATATCTTGCTCCATGTAATTCATCCAAAAGTTCGTCAATTCTTGGAATTGGATATCGGTTCTTGATAGTTTTTTTATTTAAGGCCCTATAGTCTATGCACATCCGCATAGTACCGTCCTTCTTCTTAACTAGAACCACGGATGACGCGAGAGGACTATTGCTTGGCTAAATATGGCCCATTTCAAGTAGTTTCTTTATAGTTCTCTCAATCTCCTCTTTGTACTTTCGGGGGGTGCCAATAGGGAGTGGTTATCACTGGTTTTGCTCCTTCTAGTTCTATGGAATGTTCAAACCCCCTTTTTGGAGGGAACCCTGGTGGAATATCTCCAAAGATCTTCTTGTGCCTTCTTAAGATAGGCTGAATATCTATGTGAACAGCCTGTTCGTGGGCGGAAGACTTATCTAGCACCATGCACTGAGCTATCCATTCTCTCTGTCCGTGCCTTACGATCCTTTCCATTCTTTTGCATGATACTACTTTGGGTGATCCATCTGGTAATCCTTTTAATGTGATTTCTTGCCCTTGATGTTTGAAACAAATTTCCAAATTGGGATTATCCATGGTGAATCATCCTAGGGAATTTAGGGGACTTACAATCTTGGCCACACACAAGGCCACTATAATACAATAAAGAATTGCAGCTCACTTAGATGCAAATACACAATTATATGATCTCCCCTTAATGTCGATCTGCTTTATGCAATAATATGATCTGTTGTAGATGCACGAACTCCTTGATAAGTGCGAATGTCTCTTTAGAATAAAATCGATGAACAAATGAATGAGCATCTCCTTCCATATATACAAAGTAAGGTGCCTCTTCACGAGCAAGGCGATAAGGTGCCTCTTCACAAGCAAGGCGATTGTTCACAAGGGTTGGCCTCATTCAAGAACCAAGGCAACTTTTCATCTTGGGTCGGCCTTTAAAATAATATTTATTTATCATTTATTATTTCGATTTTGAGAGAAGGATATCTCCCGCAACTAAAACATCAACACTCCCTCTTAGCTAGGGAGGTATCTTTCCAGATATCCATGTCATGGAGTCTCTCAACATGACATCCAAAATGGCTACACCCATTTGAGAAAAAGTTCATCACGGAGTCTCTCAACGTAATATCGTCATGGAGTCACTCAACATGACATCCACCATGGCTAATCCCATGTGTGGAAAGAAACATATGCACAAGTGTCCATCGCGGAGTCTCTCAATGTGATGTCGTCATGGAGTCTCTCAACATGGTGTCCACCATGGCTACTCCCATGTGTGGAAAAACACAAGTACAAAGGGTTCATCACGGAGTCTCTCAACGTGATGTCGTCATGGAGTCTCTCAACGTGGTGTCGTCACGGAGTCTCTCAACATGACGTCCACCATGGCTACTCCCATGTGTGGAAAGAACCACATCTCCATCTCAGAGATGGACAAGGGCTCGCACCTCATATTTCTCCGTCTCAAATAAATATACACTACAAGGGCTTTCACCTCATACTTCTCTGTCACAGAGATATATACACTAACAAGGGCTTTCACCTCATACTTCTCTGTCACAAAGAAATATATATTACAACAAATCATGATGATGTGACTCCCTCTAAAGTATATATATTACAATATATACTTCTCCGTCACAAAGAAATATACACTAACAAGGGCTTTTACCTCATACTTTTATGTCATAGAGAAATATATATTACAACAGATCTTCATGATGATGTGACTCCCTCTGAAGCTCCAAGTACTTGCATCAACCTCCTGACCTCCTCGTCCAAGGTTCCCTCTGATGAATTGTCAAACTCCCTTTGAATGTTAATTCCTCCTCTTCGAAGAAACGTCTCCATTTATGTGCCACCAACTCAGTCCCATGGCAGCAAGTTGTGTCTTCATGTTTGTTCATTTCTTCAACCTGTGTGTCTTCCTCACAGGATGCAGCAAGCTCTTCCTCCCTTGAATTCCTTATGCAATCTCTCATCATCCTTTTGCTCCTTGATCTGTCCTGGAATCATTTTAGAGAGATTAATAATAGTTCAAAACTATCCCAAAGAGAAATATCAATGCTAGAAGCATACATGATTCACTATTCCCAATGTTATTGCATGAATTATTATTAACTATAAAATTCATGATCATTATTCAAACATAAAATACTTATCTCTTTATGTTGGTCAATAGATGTAGTCGGGTGCTTGTCTTGCAGTCTCTTCTCAGCTATTAAATGTAAATGATAGAGTTCCCTGAAATCTCTGAAGCCTCAAATGTATACACCATAGGTAAATTTCCAAACTTTACACCAATGCGCAGAAGCTCATATGACTTGAAGAATGAACACTATTTTTCAGACCTAAGCATTCCATTAAACTCATATCCCATACGACACAAGAATGAGAGGAGATAACATAGAACCTACACACTGTCTTCAGCAAGAACCAAAACATAACTCCATTACAACCCGCACAGATCTTCAAAACAATGTCAAGAAACCAAAGTACCATCGCATCCACTCACACCAACAGCAGCTCGTGTTTTTCCATATACAACTACACCACAATCATATACTTCCAGACTTGTTCTCACAGTGATATCTAAACCCGACTTGCTACCTTCAGATGCAATTCCTCCTAATATCTCTATATTGTTTTGTTGCTCCACTATTATAACAATAATCTATCACAGTTGAAGCTTCAAATATTGAACTCCTTGAAAGCACCAGAAGGTTAAAAATAAAATCAAATTCCTCCACACCTGGAAATGATCTTAAACCTGCAATTGCTTCTGATAGAATTTCCCCTGAACCCGCTCTGATACCATGTTAGTTTTAGGATCAGAAATGTAAATTAACAGAAAATTCAACACAGTGAACAAAGAACACAGAATTTATCCTAGGAAAACCCTCCTTCTTGAGGGAGAAAAACCCAGCGAAAATATCTCTCTTATATATTGAATTTAAAGGAGCAGAAATCTGCTTACAATCTTGGCCACACACAAGGTCAATATAATACAATAAAGAATCGCACCTCACTTAGATGCAAATACACAATTATATGATCTCTCCTTAATGTCGATCTACTTTATGCAATAATATGATCTGTTGTAGATGCACGAACTCCTCGATAAGTGTGAATGTCTCTTTAGAATAAAATCGATGATCAAATGAATGAGCATCTCCTTCCATATATACAAAGTAAGGTGCCTCTTCACAAGCAAGGCGACTCTTCACAAGGGTCGGCCTCATTCAAGAACCAAGGCGACTTTTCATCTTGGGTCGGCCTTTAAAATAATATTTATGTATCATTTATTATTTCAATTTTGAGAGAAGGATATCTCCCGCAGCTAAAACATCAACATTTTCCACTCTTGAAACTCGAGTTTATGAAAGACATGCCATTGGTAGGACCACACACCGTCAGATCCACTTGCAAAGGAACAATTCACACCATAGGATCAAGCGGATCGATAGTTAGCAAACTTTCAGACTGACAAGGGCCTCTGGTGCAACTGAAATTCCCACTTTGCTTGACGAATCCAACTCCAAAGAGCATCCAATTTGCAGCGAACTCACTTTAAGGCAGAACAAGAATGGTGGACCAGCTTCTCCTGAAAGCTGCTCTGCAGCTGTTAGAAAGAAAAACACACTAACGCATTCTCTTTATTTGATCAAATGGATGCACTGAAAGTACACAACAAATTACTGGAGAGTAGCAGGAAATTCAAAGGATTTTCACATCTGGTTTGTGCAGATAATGGTGGATCTTGTTTGCAATTATCAAAGACAATATCAAGATTCAACAAATAATAATGATATTTCATAAGCATCGATTAAAATTATTCACAAATTCTATCCAAATATAGTTTTTACGTGAGATACTATCAAACTAGCATGAACCAAGATGATGACAAATCTTAAATTCATGTATGAAAAATGACAAAAGCCCCAAACATGAACATAAGAAACGGGGGATAAAAAGAGTGTCTAAAATCTTCGGTTCCAAGAAAGATAAACTTACATTGGCATAATCCAAATAAAACAATGCATTGAACAAAAAATCATGTCAATAAGTACAAATAAGGAAGCATTCACCTTATTATTTATACATTCTTCATGAATGAAATTTTGCACTTCTTCTGTAATTGATCCTTTGCCCAATTCTCTGTAAATTCATGTGAAGATTGTAGAGACATGAGCTTATTTGGTATGCTTCCAATTCCTTTCCTCTAAAACTTTTGCTAAGAAAATAAAAAAGATAAAAGAAAATCCAACTCAATGCCACAAAGAAAAATATATATATATGAAATAAAAATTTAGCTGAATATGTCCGTAAGAATCAGAATAAAGTTCTCTAAAACACATCTGTACAAAATTCTACATTTTTTTTCCAAATACTATGAACTACTATTATAGGCGAGGCTAGGAATTCTCATGGATTTTGAATCACACATAATGCAGAGTGTGAAGGAAGGCCAATGCTGATGACATCAACCACACAAGATAGGATGTAGATTATTTTGACTCATTTTCATGTTTGAAACTTTGAACTCTATGATGATAAACTTCAAAAAAAGTTCCCCCATGTGAAAATTTCTGAGAACATCATTAAGTTGACAAATAGAAATAGGCAATTAAATCATCTTATAAACTTGTACTTTGATCTCTAGGACTTCAACAGAAAGGTCTGTTTAAGCCTTCAATGCATACAAACATAAATCTTTATTATAATCAGTAGTTAATATTTTCCTTTTCTTTCTTAATTTATGATCATTATCCATGGACTTCATCACATATAAAATTTAAGTTACAATAATTAAATTACTAAACAAACACAGGTCAGCAAACCTTACTTTAGAAAACCAAAGGCATATAACACTTTAGCCCAGTCAAACAGTATACAATTAAATATTGTGTTGTAAGATAAAGTACAATATCAAAAGAAAGGTTGAAAACTATAAGGTTTAAACTAACTTATCCCCCCAATAAAAAGGGTTGTGAAAACAAAAACTGGTAAAGCAACATGGCTACCTCCAAAGGATAAACACAAATAAAGCTTCCAGAGGATACCCAATGCAGCTAGGGGTGGAGATGTTGGTTGCAATTCAAAAAGGATTTCTTATTTTTTGTTTATCTTGAGTTTTGGGTGAATTAACCAATAACATGACAAAGGCCTTGGTTATATGGAAGTGCTTCATTTTAGTGATACATCTAAACATCCCTAAAGTTATCATGGAAACATGCTCACAAATCTTAGCTACTACCATCTAGGCGAGAAAACATATTTCAAATTGGAAGTTGAACAGATTTATTAAGAACATTCGATGCATCCTAAGACATGCTCAAGCTTTCCATATTCAGCACATGCCGCAAAAAGCCAACCAAGTAGTTCGTGTCCTACCAAAAATGGCAACCAAGTTAGACATGAATAGTGGATGGTGGGTAGACTTGAATATCATCCCAAATGCAAGGTTTAGAAAGAATGAAAGAAATGACCAAAATTGATCAATGGGACTCAAAAATACAACTAGAGACGATAGAAAGAGGGAGTGAAAAAGAGGCTCCAAAGAAGCTACAAACTAAAATATAACAAGGCCAAAACAAAATTCAAAAGGCATTCTAAGAAACAAAAAAGGGGCAAGTGAAGGGGGAAGGAGCATGGTTTCAACCCAAATTGGGGAAACCCAAGTCCTGTTAGAAAAGATATAACCCATAAGACCATCAAGATGACTAAATAGTCCTAATATTCAAGAGAAAGGGCTCACCATCAAAGTAAATAGAACTGAGGATGCTGAAATGCCAAAATGGGTGAACTAGAACTAATCTTTATCAATATAAGAGGAGTCACACTCGCTAGTAACTCTGAAGGCACCAGTACAAGAATCAATTGTCCCCGATAGAAAACCTAAAGCTAAGAGATCCTAGCTAGATGACTCGAAGAGATGCAAGAGCCTCACTCTAGAACTTTGTCTAAAGCTCTCCTAACATTCATGGCGAATGACACTCCATCATCTAAGATAATACTGGAAGTGGAAAAGAAACTAGTGACACACACCTAAGTAAGAGACGATGACAAGAATGTGATTGGATTGAGTGAGAAAGGTAGGTGCCCTTGTCCATGTGAATGTGAAAGTATGTCTTCTCACTAGTCTGTATTCAACAGAGTGAAAATTAGTGGCATCCTGAGGGCAATGCCTCCAATACCAGTGACAGAAACTTGGTGGTCCTAGAATTCCCCTGTAAGGCCCTATCCCTAGAGATAATAACCTCCCTCAACAAAAGAGCCAAAACTGTTGATTGGGTAGCAGAACTAAGTAGAAAGTGAGCCACCATAGTCTCTATACAAGCAATGGTATCTCCCTCATATCTCATAGTAAATAGTTTAGTGCAGACCTTAATAAGATTTTGATTAAAGAAAGCATTTAAATCATATCATTTATTTGGAAATTTAAACCCTTCCTATCCTCATGATAGCACCCTTCATTTTTATTGTTGGATTTACAATGTTAAACATGTTTTAAGAAATTCCTGTTATAGCAGTGTCACTTTTGTCATCCAACAATTCTCGTGCACCCTCACACATTATTTCTTCCCATTCATATATTCATTTCCCATTCCTCTTGCAGTAGGATTGCAAATAGGAAAGTTAAGCATGCAGAAAAGAAAGATATGCTAGATATTGTGGATTTTCCTCTGGATGTTAAGAAGCTTCATTCCATGGAGTCATCCAAGTTTTAGGATGTTACAATTCTATTGGAGATTGTTGGGTGCCTATATTACTATCTGCCAAAGTTGATTGCAGTTTCAAAGTTGCGTATAAATGTGTGTGCGTTGTGATGGTCTCCCCTCACAAGTTGTATGTTGCATCCACTCTCTCTCAGGTTGGCCTTCACTCACTCTTTTCTCTAGATTTATTCCTATTTGTAGTGGCTCTACACTTTATGTGGTTTACTAGTGTCTAAGCAATATTTTCCGTGCTTTTTATTGATATCCCTAATGAAAAGTAATTCTAGGGAAAAAAAGTGACAACCCTAAAAAGGGATCTCTCTTCCAAGAAACCTATGAAATTGTCGTTCGATAAGCCACCAAAATCAGCCTCTAAATGGTCCTTTTATGCTATCCTTCAAACATGAAATATCCCAACTAGGATATTGCCCTAAAATCTGAAACAAAATGCTGAATGCTGCCCTAGATTTCTGCAGTTTAATTTTTCTGGTGTAACCCTAGCAATCTGAGTTCTGATTTTATGTTTCCTTTCTGATTGCATGCTTATTACAGCCACTTATCATGTCAAATACATCATAAACATCATGCCAAAATGTGTGCCAAAACCCTAAATGAATTATACAATGAAATACTCATGGATCCAATGCCAAAATGATATGAAACTCAACTCAGAAGTCTGCTGTTATAAATCAGAATGTAGAAGTCTGAAAGTACATCAAAACATGAGCAAAAACATGACAAATATGCCCAGCAATTACTGCTGTCCAAATCAGATTGAAATCCTAGGTCTACACATACCAAATGATGATAAATAATGCATAAATACCCCTCAAATGATGGTGCTCCAATCTGCCCTAGGGATGTGCAATGAATGAACACCAAGTGCCCTCCAAAGATGAATTCTCCCTTCACAAACAGCTCTGAAAATGCTGCTCCAAAACCAGCTAGGGTTTGCTGCTCCAATGGGAATTATTTCACCACAAAACCTAGCAATCTCCTCCGAAATAGTGGCACTTCAGTTTAGGGCCAAACCCTATGGCAATGAGGACCCAAGCACCAAGAATGCTGCTCCAAAGTAGGCGCCCAGGTCTGCAAATAAACAGCTAGGGTTCACTGCTCCGAATGATGCCAAACTCCTCCAAACCCGCCCAGCAAACTCACCCAAGGTTGGCGCTCAAACATTGAGGTATGATGCACCCAAAATGCTGCTCAAAGATGACAAATAAGGTCTGCTCTGCTGCTGGTGCAAATCTGAAGAAAAACACAACTCCAAACTTCCTAAAAAAGCCCAATTTCGCCCTCCAAAACATGCCAGCAAATCTGATCTATAAATCTGATTGGAATTTCTGCTCTTCTTCTCCAAATGACGCAAATGAAGCACACTTTGACCTCCATTATGAAGTCTTCCCAAGATGAGATTGGGTTTTCGTCCAACTCACCTTTTATTCTCAAGGGTTTTCGTCCTTGGAATAAGCTGCCCAAAAGTGCAATCCATAAAGAAATAAATTCACACCCTATGCTCGATAATCAAATGACATAACAAGTCTTCTATTTATACCAAGCTTGCTCCTTTTTCCCAAATAGGCCGACCCCTTTCCAACTTCACTTGGGCACCCAATTTCTAAATTAATTTTGCATTTCACTTTCTTTTATTCCACTAATTGTGGCGCACCACTTTAGGAATTAAAATATTATTATTTTATTATTTTTTTCCCTCTTTTATCCTCAAAAAAGGGCCACCCAACATCTTAGAAAAATCATAAAATTATTTTGGCGCCTCCAAAAATAATAATAAATCATGAAAATGCATTTCCCACGTCCACCATGCCAAGGAAAAATAGTTGAGCCTTAAAAGAATTTGTTCAAAAATATCCGAGGCTCAAACCAAATATTCAGGGACATTACAAAACACCAGCGCTCACCCAATAATGGTCATAGGAACAAACCTAAGGCTTAGCTTCAAAATAGGCTGGACTCACAACACTCAGTTTTTACAACCTATAACATGGGAACTTTGGACTTAGTGAATGTGATTATTCCTTTTCCCTTTGAGCCTAACAATACCCATTCCCATCACCCTATGTTTCAAAATGCAAGTGCTATCACTAAATTCAATCAAGCATGGACTACTAGGCCTCTTCAGGCTAACTGATCAAATGTCAGAGACTACATAAGAGAGGAGTCAAAACCTTTATCTGAAGACATGGCTACAATTAAGGATAATTTAACTAGTGCTATATTTCATTCTTAAGTCAATTTTGCTAGCCCCTCCCCTCGCTGATCCATCTAGACCTCCTCCTAATGGCTCTAAGCACACCCATTAAATCTCTACAGTAAAATCTGAACAGAAAAAATAGGAGGCAGTGTCTGCAACAACATATTCAAATCTAAAATAACTCTGCTAAATAGAATGAGAAAGGCAAGGTGGTGGATGAAATTCTCCAACTACTCAAACCTGCTATTGATATTGAGGACTTTAGGGCTAACCTTGCTACTTGTGTGGAGCAATTATTCAGATGAATCTATGGCATTTGCAGCCATGGCTCTTATGCAGTTAAGAAATTGAGACAACTCACAATATGCATGTAACATTGAATACAAATCTGTTGATTAACCATAAAGTGCAAGATGAAGGTTCCTGGATTGTGGTTGATGTTGGGAAGACATTAATTTCTATAGATATGCAAAAAGGTGTGGCTTTCATTATTGGCCAAAGGAACCATGTGCTTAATGTTTGGTTTTTTGTAATGTTCCCTCTCAATCTATACTGGTAATGTAATATTTTAATTTAACGCTATTAAGTAGAACTTAATATTTAACTAGCGTTAATTAAAATATTGTGTTAAAAAGGGGAGACATAAGGTGTGTTTCAAAAAAAAGTAAAAATTAATATTTTAATGTTGGGGGTTTTAAAGTGACATCAGTTTTAAATTAAAAGATTTAAAATAAAAAGTGAATTTCAAGATTCAGGTGAGAGTTACAGCTGGAGGAGAGAAGCATTTTTGAAGCTTAATTTTTATTATGCTGGGAATTTTTGCTGGAAAGAAGTTTTTGCACTGCTGTTTACAAAACTTTGTGGGGACAGAATCCTCCATAAAGAATATCACCTCTGAGGCTAAAAGACGTTTCCTGGGTGATCGCAAGCAGTCTTACTCAGAGACTATGCTGGAGATTATTTGTGGCAGTTGAATGGAGATTTTATGAATGCGGAGTTTGAGCATAATTCAGATTTGTTACAAGGTAAATATATTAGCAGATATTTAAAATTCCCTAAGGGTTGTGTTTTCAAAATAATTGTGGTTAAATTTATTTGTGGGGTCATACAAATTCTAGAGCGAGGTAGCCGTACAGTTTTGGTTGTAGAGATTTATTAGAATTTTTAATTGGTGCGGCATGCCCAGAAAGGAGTTAATAGTCAGTTTTTATTGGACACTACTAAACTGAAGAAGTCGCATCCTCCTCCTGACTGGAAACTTCTGTACCCTTCCGTATATCTCAACAAATAATATTAGTGACCTTGCGGGTGTTCTTTATGGGAGTTTGTGATTTAATTAATTGCGGTGGATTTAAAAGACATTTCCTTTAAGTTTAACTTGAAGCATGGTTGAAGTTATGATTGGGAAAAATTAAGGGGAGTCGAGCTAATTCCAGTTTGATGTGCCTTTAAAAAAAGCTGAAACATCATTTATCTATTCGCCATATAGTTGATGGCTATGTGAGTGACGTGGCATAAAGGACAAATAATTCTTGAAGTTTGAATAGCAAGGTGCGACTAAGGGAAAAAGATCTAAAACCGAGCTTTGTGTGGATGGCGGCACCAATACATCCCATTCATTTTAAAAAGGCCAAACTGCTACCTTGGGGGTGTCCATATCCATTAGAAGCTATTTCTTCTCTGTTGAAGGTGTCATCCCAGGTGGAGAAAGGGATTACTTGGTGGCAAATACTTTAAAGGTCAAAAAAAAAAATTCATTTTGTGTGAAAGTCATTACTGTTTTATTGAATAAAATTTTGTGAATATTTTACCTGTAAATCTGATGCTATCGGCTGATAAAGAAGTTTGCAATTAAATCTGAAATTGGAAATTACTTTCTGTTGGTGTTGTTGTGAGTTTTAATTTTCAAACTTCTGGAAATAAAATAAAACACATATTCAACTTAGCCATCTGCAACTGTTTGTCAAAATGCCCATCTGGTAATGTTGGAAGAGTGCATAATATTTCTTTTTAAAAAACAAAAATTGGGGATGGAACTTTACATTGTTTGACTGTTTAAAAATTTTATATTTTATGTTATGGACCTTTTTGATCAAGGGGTATGCCTCTAGTGACCACTATAATCAATTTGTTATTTTTAGACAATTTTACTGTTACTGCATGTTTTAAATATTGTTCTCAAAGAATCAATTTATTAATTTTATGTTAGACATATTTGTATTATATTTTTTGATAGATATTTGAGGACAAGGAGCGTCCCTTATAGGGCTACTATGGTTATCCTCTAAGTCTGTATCTAGAATTCATTGGCTTGTTGGAAGGCCTTAACTTTTTTGCTATGTCAATCTAGTTTATTTTTTGTTTCTCTAAATATACTAGCTCAGATATCTTCAATACAGATTTCTGTTAAAAGTTAAGAAGCATCAATCTTAAGGTGCCAATCTTATTTCCATTTTGCAATATGTGAACTCAATTAGAATTTTCATTTTTGAGATATATGGAGATGTTGAAATAGTGGCTTGAAAATCAACTATTCTACTCTTGTTTTGCTTGTCAAAAAAGATTATTTAGTTGCCAACTATTCTTACCTTTATCTTTTGGATGAAAAGTGAATGTAATTTGGGATTTGTGGTTATTTTTGTTGAGTGTACAAATATGGTATTGTTAGCAAATCAATTTGTTGCTGCTGTAGTGGATATTTATTTGACTCTATTATAGGGCAGCAACAAATGTTCTAGCAGTTGAAGAAATGATTATTAGGTTAACGATTTTCCTCAGAATTTTAGAGGGGATTTGATTAATTATAAGAACCATGTCAGCTTTCGACGAGGTCGTGATACCCATGTCAGAAGCTAACATACCATTCAAAACTTATTTGCTTAGGCAAACTTGTGAGAACTTTGCATTTTAGTTTTTTGGCTCTTTGGGAATGTCAAGAACTTAAGCATTAACAAAAATCTTTGTCGGCCTCTAACAAAGTTGTGAGAACCTTGTCAACTTTTGACAAGGTTTCCAAAACCTTTGAAAATGCCAACAGCTTGAAAGAACTTGAAAAGCATGAAGTGTTTCATGTTGTTGTTCTTTCTTTGATTGGAACTTTGCAAAGTTATGAGAACCATGTTGGCTCCTGATGAGATTGTGATAATCATGTCAAGTGTTGACAAGGTTTTCAAAACTACTCCTTGAACCGACAAAGTTTTGTTTTTCCTTCAACAATCTGATAGAGTTTTAAGAGTTAATTTCTTAAGACTTTAAAAATTGACATCTTAACATAAATTTAGATAACAAGGCCAAGCATTTAAAGTATTGAATTTTTTTAGAAAAGAACTTGACTTAGCAAAATGAGGAAGAGGAACATAACATACTGGCTCTAACTAGGGACAAAGACCTCACAGACATAATAGGAATCTAGAATCTCAAGTTTAGACTATTGTCTTGTCCATTATGCAATAGAATAAGGAATTGAGATTTAACAAAACAAGGAAAATAAAATAAAATGAACAAGGGAAAGGAAAATAACCTAAGAGAAAGGCAAACAAATGAAAACAAAACAAGAAGTGAAACACAACAAAAAGATCAAGGAAGACTGTACAAATATGAGGGGACAACCTGTTTCACTATTTATAATGTTTGAGATATTGCATACTATAAGAAAGGGGCAAATGTGTACCATCAAGATAAGTTAAATAAAAAGAATTATTGTCACAAGTTTGTCTGACCTGAAATGGACTTTTCCAAAGAGAGTCAAACTTGCCATGATTACCCTTTGGTTCTCTCCTTTTGTCCCACAACAGAACTAGATCACCAACTACAAAATCTCTCTATTTGGCCTTCCTGTCAAAAATATTTTTCACTCCTGTCTGGTATTTGGTTATCCTATTCACAATATCATCCCTTTGTTCTTCTATCTTGGTAAGGTATAGAATTCATTTCTCTAGAGAATCTTGAAATTGCTCATCCTTGTTTGTGGTTTCAAACTTTAGAGCTATGAGTTCCAATGGAATAGGCAATGTGCTATTTATTTCGTAAACCAACTCGACTGGGGACATGCCTATTGCTATTTTAGGCATGATTTGATCAACCCACAATGCATAATTCAATTTTTTGTTAATATTTTTACTATCATTGACCCTTTTTCAAATGATGGTAGTGAGATCATTGTTATTTGACTTTGCCTAACCATTTCCTTGGGGACAATAGTTTGATGAATGTGAAAGAGTAATCTCATAATTGTAACAAAAAAGATAAAAAATTTAAGAAAAACTCAATGCATTATCAACAACAATCTTATGTGGTAAGTCCAACCTTACCAAAATGTTTTCTTTGATAAAATTACGAACTATCTGTTGTAACCCAAATTAAAAATTTTGCTACACTTACATATTTTGAAGAAATAAATAAAAGTCTTGTTAAATCTGTCAAAAAGGTCAAAATTTGGGTTTGCATGTCTTGCATGAGGGGTAAAAATGTGAAATTTCCAAAATCTAACGATCTGGGTCTGCTCAGAGCGACCAAGTCTACAAAACCCAGATCTCAGTTTTTCATCCCTACTTTTTAGGAAAACTGCTATTTTTAGAAATTTTCTAAAGACAGTAACTTTTTCTGGGTTTTCCTGGGTTTCTTTCGAAATGGATACTGGCAAAATTTTCTAAAAATAGAAAGTTTGTCCACCAGGGTTCAAACTGATTTTGATTGGCTCAAAATACTTCCTCATCAGGCTAGTGCAGTTAGAATCACGAAAAGATTAGTATTGCCCTAGTGGGTCTATTCTGCTTTTTCATAAGTATTTCAAGAGCTCCAAAGTCATCAATGGAGGTCAGTCAGCTGCCAGGCGTCAGATTCAACGCCCAAGCATCGAGCAGAAGGTGAGTTGATGAACATGCACGATGAATGAAGAAGGAAAGCGAAATCTGCAAGAATTTGACTGAGTCTGCTTGACATGGGTGCCCCAGGAGAGAATAGGGCATCAAATGATGGAACTAGGGTTTGAGCTCCCAAGCATAGTTCAGAATCCTCTCAACTCCGCAGCGAGTCTAGCAGTACAGTCATCAGACCATCCAGTCGCCCGAGATTTGAGATCAAACAAGGAGGTTTCAACCAGAATACAGAATGAAAATCATGAAAATGTCAGAAAATTTTCTAAGTCCAGGAACTTTAAGTGCCCCAGGTGCCGAGGGGCGCCCAGCTTTTTGAGGGGCCTAACTCAGCAATTAGGGTTTGCAGATGGGCCTAATCTCTTTGAAATTTAGTCAGCTTCGCAAAGGATGTCTTCGTCAAAGCATCTGACTTGTCAATCTCCAACAAATCCAGATCGAGCTGAGGGTATTGGATGAAGGTTTAAATTTGAAGATGGAAAATCAGATGAAAATTTCTAAGTTTGGAGCAAATGGGCACTCCTAGAAGAGAAAGGTATTGAATTTTTCAGAGGCCTAAATGGATGATTTTTCCAGTGAAGCCTCCAAGATGACTTCCTCAGTATTGATCAGGCTTTCCAATGAGACTATCAGCTCGTCAATCCGAGTTGGCAGTCGTCAGATACAGGAGGCGGAACAGAGGGTTTGACAAGAGCCAAAGTCAAAAGCAAAAGAAAAAAAGTGAAAAATATTCTAACACTGGTGAAGTTAGGCGCCCCAGCTTGCCAAGGGCGCCCAAGCTTTTGATGCCTCTAATGAATTTTTCTACAAAAGTTACTTCCAGAAGACCCCTTTCAAAATCTTCCCAACTCCATAACAAACCCAACCATCAGTCAATCCAGCACTCAAATCATTAGATCTGACGAGATCATCTGAAGAAGAGTTAATGAAGAAATATTGAAAAAGTTTCTAAGTCTGGTTGAGATGGGCGCCCCTGGAGAGAAAGGGCGCCCAAGCTTTTGAGGTTTGAAACAATGAAATTTGTCAACGCAACCTCCAAGATCATCTTGTCAAATTCAATCGAGCTATCCAACGGAACTAACAATCAGTCAATCTGATCAGCGTAGCTCCCAGAATCAAGATTTTATCAGAAGATCAAAGGGAAATGAAGAACTTGAAAATCATGCAAAAACGGCTAACACTGTGAAGGTTCAGTGCCCCAAAAGGAAATGTGCACTGATGATTTTGAAGGATCAAACAAAGTTTTTAGCCAGAAGTGCCTCCAGGGTAATCTTCTCAGATTCGATCAAGCTTCGCAATGAATCATCCAATCGCCCATCGGATCAATTTGGAAGCCGGAGATCAAGGTCAAAGTAGGGTTTCAAAGTGGAGAAAAGTTGAAAAACTCCAAAAAATGGTTAACGCTAGGAGAAATTGGCGCCCCTAGCCAAGAAGGGCGCCCAACTTGCCATGCCTTAGTCAAATTTTCAAAATTTTCAAAGTTGCAAGTTGAAGTGAATGTCCAAGTTCGATGCATGAGAAGATTTTAGGGTTTGCATGGATTAAAACAGAAAAAAACAGAGTTATCTCAAGCTAAAGGCTTATTTAAGAGGATTCTATCATTCAAAATTCATTATTCTTGCAGGTGGCGTCCAAGTTGAGGAAGAGCAGCAATTTTGAAGTTTTATTTCAAGATTCAAGAAATCAAGGTTACTGATTTTCAAGAATAATTTTCAGACCAGCAACTTAAACCCTTGCTTTTTCATGCTTTTTCATTCAGAACACCAAATTTTTGAAGGAGAAGGTCAAGGGTTTTAATTTTCAGCCATCTGGGTTTCTTCATCTCATTCTTCAGAAGAATTTTTGAAGAATTTTCTCAAGTTGCAGCGGCTGCTTTATCCTTGCATGTCAGTGAAATCATCAAAGTTTTCAATTTTTGATCATCTGGGTCCTCTCAAAACAATCTTCTAAAGAAAACCCAGATCTCAATTTAAAAAAAAAAATTCAAATTTTAGGGATTGCTACTTTTTCCATCAGCCCTTAGTGTTTTTCAAATCTGATCAACTGGGTTCATTCCAAATTGTATTCTGAACAAAACCCAGGTGCCAACTTTTTCAATGAAAAATTGAAGAAATTAGGGTTTGCTGCTTTTTCAGTCTAAATTCAAAATTTTCAAAAACAAGCGATCTGGGTTGTCTTGCAATGGAATTCTGAGCAAAACCCATATCTCTGAAAAATTTCCAAAAATTTGTCCATTTGAGGAAGAAAAACCAGCATTCTAAAAATAGAAAGTTGCTCAAAACTTGTCTAAACCTAGGCGAGTTTACAGTCATTCTTCAAGGTTTTCAAAATGGAGTACACTCCCAATGATTTCAAGACCAAATCAGCTCTCTACCATGACTTCATCAAAACAGCTGAGACGGACTTGCATCACATCAAGCCGGTGTTCGATCTACACGCTTTGGAGAGTGCATGCAACACTACAATCAGAAACCTAGGACACTCTGGACTCCTCGCAGCAGCATCTATTCCTATATCAGTTCAAAGCCTCGAGTTTGTAATCGCTTGCATCAAGCATTACAATCCGGCGACACGGGAGATCCAGTCAGTAGATGGCAGATTGATCTGCAGTTTGAAACCTGACATGATCAAGAAATGCTTCTCCATTTCCCCTTGGCCCGAAAGTGTCACTATCTCAAAGGGTGAATGTGAAAGGATGTGGGAAATGCACAAAGACAAGTATAGTAAGAAGATTGCATAGAGGTGGATGAAGGAAAAACATAAGACTTTGCCTAAGAACATCGGGCGAGGGGAGTTCAAGGATGAAATTGCTATCATAATCACCTTGCTCAACAGGGTAACTGGACAAGAAGATGCCACAAAGTTTCAACCTTAGATGTTCTACACCATACCCCATATCATGAAGAAGACTGAATTCTATGATTGGGCGACCTTGATTAGTGACAACCTCCATCAGCAGATAACAGAATACTTCCAAATTCATGAGTTCCATATGGTTTCTTACCTAGTGTACCTAGTGGCCTTTCAAGTTCAATTCGGAGGGTTGAACACCTAAGGATCTCTGAACATACAGCATATCTACAATTTTTACCCTCAGCTGGAGTTCACAAAGTCATTACATCATTATAAGAGGGTGAATGAGGCTTTCCTGATGCACACAGTGCGAGACCTGGACAATGAATTGCACGTCTGTATCTCATCAACTGCCAAGGCAGCGATGGCGGAATGGGCAGATTTTTATACAGTTTCCTACTTTCACTTATCTCAAAGTCTATGGCTTTTCCGGCGCTCCACTCATGTTGCCAAGGTACCCGTCAGACAAAGTTGTCTTCATCGAATTCTTAAGGCAAGCACGTGAGGTCCACACAGTCTTGAGGAACAGAAAGAGACCCGCCCTCAGTTTTCCACTTGGGCTGGAGATTTATACATGCAAAACAGCAGCAGATGCTAAGACCATGGGAGATGAGTTAGATAAACTTGGTCTCAAGCCTTATAGCAAGAGACGATCTTACGACCCTCTTGGCATCTACGCTGCCCGACTGGAGAAAAACTATGCTCATTTACCCTCTCTTGAAGATTTTTGGGCAAATTGCAGAAATGAGTTTGAGGTGCGGAGGCGTAGTTACAGTAGACTCACTCTTCATCAGATGAAAGACTGCTTATCAGAGGATATCGAGGGATTATCTGATGATGATGAAGATGTGCTTCTCCCGATGTATGCTCAGAAGATAATTGAAGAGCAACCTCTTCCACAAGTCAATTGGGCCAATAAAGAATCTCTCTCAATTGAAGATAGGACAAGAAAAGTCCTTGAGTATAGCAAAGTTTTCCTAGTTCTCAAGAGGAAAAACTCCATTCCAGCAACAAAGCCACCAAGGACACAATCATCACTTCCTTCTTCTTCCAAAGCACAGTCGAAAGGGAAAGGTGTCAGTCAGTCTCAAGAAGGCGTGAAGGGTAGCAGATCAACTAAAAACGTAAGAAGAAGGTTAGACTTCTCAGGTATTGTCATACAGGAGCAATCAACAGTTGAAGCAGAAGCTCCTCCCAAAGAGCCCATACCTCAAAAAGAAGCAGAGGAGCTGCCCTTAACACATGATTCTATACCTTTGACAAGGTCTTCACCGATTCACATCAACCTAGATATTGAAAAAGATGAAGTTGCAATTGTACCTCCTAAGGAAGTTAGTAAAGATACTACCGTGTCTTGGCTTGAGAGCTCCTTGGGAAGGATAAGAAGAAGACCTTCATATCAGGGGGATTTTGATGACCTTGATAACATCTATCAAGAACCACCTAAGAAGAAAGCAAAGAAGCAAATTCACTTTGAGAAGAATCCTAATGGTGAGATGGTCATGGAGACGACTATACCTCCTGAGGATAAAAATAGAGATGAAGTGGACATGGATGACTTCGTGATGGTTAAGGCTAATCTTGGTAAAAACACCAGACATGCAGATGTCAATTTGTTTAGAGTTGTGTCAGAAAGCCTTCAAGAAAGAGTGCTCAAGGATGGAGAAGACAAAGCAGCCCTCAAGGCTGAAATACAGCAACTCAGGCTTTATATTTCTAACCTTGCCCATGGCTCTTTACAGGCTATTCAGTTGCTGCCCCAGGTTTTAGAGACACCAGCCGATCATCATCTGTTGAGACAGCTGGTAATATGTGGGAAGGAAACTCAAGAGTGGATCGAGAGTTTCATCGTCAATGGGAAGGAGATCTTAGCACAAATGTTTCAATTGAGAGACAACGCTCATGAGCTACATCAAGGTACTCAAGGGTTTGAACAATCAATGCCTGAAAAGAAACCAAGGCACGAAATCATGATTGCAGATTTAGATACAGCCTATGGTTCAATGGTTTCAAAAGAACACAAGAGGCAGATCCTTGCTTGGAGAGAGCGTCATGTCTTCAAGATTAAAACGTACGAGAGAATATCCAAAGAGTTTATTGCCTACAGACAAAGGGTGATCGAAGCTCTTCTCTTCATCAGTGAGTTTGTTACAGAGATTCCTTCTCGATACAGTCTTGAAGATGGTTCCTACATCGGGCTTGATGAAGTGCAAACACAATTTCAGAATATTGTTCGTAGTTGTGATGGCAGCAATTCAGTTGGTGGTAGAATGAACCACATTTCCATGATGTTAGCAAAGTTTGAAAAAGCGGCCAATGAGGTTGAAGATTTCCTGAGATCAATTGCAGATGGAGAGGATATCTTAGAAAAGCGCAACTTTGCTATTGATGGTATAGATGCACCTGATCGAAACACAGTTTCGATTTAAAGCGGCTTTCATCTAGAAGCTTTCTTTCCGCTTTCTTTCTATTCTTGGAACAATTCTTATCCATTCTTTGAAGAAGAGAAAGAAGATAAATTGTAATAGTTGGCATTTCTTGCTTTTCCTGCTTTCTTAGGTGTTAGATGTTATCTTCTTTTAGATTTAGAAATAAAGCTTGCTTGTTGAGCAAGCCCTAGTTGTAAAAGCAAGGAGATTTTAGGGTTCCCTACTCCTCTGCTTATCTATAAATAAGAGCAGTCTTGCTCATTTATTTTCAACCATGCTAGTGATAACAAAACGCTGAGCCTATAGTGCCTTCTATTTGTTATTCAGTGTTGTTCAATTGTTTTATGATAGCGAATTGTTGAGTTTCTTTTAGCCAGCAAGTAGTTGTTGTAATTGTTGTTTCCTTTGTGTAAGAACAAGATTGCAAGCCTCTTTAGCTGCAAGTTCTTGTTCTGTGCATGTGTTTAGTATAATCTTTGTTCCATAAGTTTGAGAAATAAAGTCCTAAGCCTCTTTTGCCTCGATATAATGTCTCAAGTTTTTGTCTATTGTGTTAATACTTATATGATCTTAAATTTCAACTTGCATTGAAAGTAAGTAGATGTATATTGAGAGGAAAGTTTGTCTAAGTACGTTTATTGTGTTATGCTTATGTGACTTAATTTCAGCCTACATTGAAAGTAAGTAGATGGATGTTGGGAAAGAGTTTATTTAAGCACTTTGTCAGAGAATCGAACCTTGTTTATTTCCATTTTCTCTTGCTTTGCGTATTACTTGAGAAATTAGAAACCTTTGTAGCGTAGGTTAGTCGTAGTTGGAATTCTTAATCAAAAAATCTCAGCTGCGGCGTCTTGTGTTTTATAAACCTTGTGCTCTAGCTGAACCAAAAAGATAGGAGAATTAGATTTAATTTACTTTCTTTCATACCATCAGCAAGAGGGAGCTTCCCCTCCTAATTTGAAGAGCAGTTTATCTGTGCATAGCTGTCCGTTTCAAATTCACATTCCAGAGGTGCGAATTTAAATGCCAACACTATCTCTAAAGTAGTTTTCTTTACAAGAAGAATTGCCTCTACCCATTTGGTGAAGTAATCCATAGCTGTCAATATACATGTGTGGCCAGCACTTGAGTGAGGGTTGATGGTTCAAATGAAATCAAGTCCCCACTACTGAAAAAGCTCATCAATTACAACTAGCCTCAAAGGTAAAGCTGCAAGGTTTGGTTTCCCTGAGAACTAATGACACTTTGCCACCCATTCATAAGCATCCACATCCCAGGCCAATAATAGCAGTCTTAGAATCTTAAATGTTGTTACAAAAGAGGAAAAGTGTAAGAGACCAGGTGTCTCTCAACCCAATCACTGACTGAGAATGCAAGGTTTTTGTTTGTTTTCTTTGTTTTTTTGATTTTTTTGTGGTTTTTGCAAATAAAGGAGATGGTAGGATTTTGCATTAAATGCTTCTAAAAATTATGATAAATTATAGAATGCGAATTTGAAGTAAATGTACTCATAAGTTGGTGCCAAAAGACTCTATTAATCTTGCAAATCGATTACAATAATAGATCTATGATGTGTGAGCCAAAAGGCAAGCATGCATAGGGAAAAAGCAACTATTAAATGAGTAAGAAAACCTGGTATTTTATTGCAGCGATCTGATAACCAGTTGTAGCATTCAATGTGCACAAAAGACAAAGATATCCAGCTCCAAATTGATCACAGATGCATCCAAGGAATTGTGCAACCCCAATGGAAGTGAATATGCAACAAAAAGCAAGGCGTTTCAAGCTTTAAATCCACACGCCTTCCAGCTGAAATAGTACGGCTATGGCAGCAAGCAAAGAGGCCGTACGGTTGAGAAAAGAGATGCCAGAATAATGGAACAACAAGATATAAATAGATTCCTTGCCTTGATAAATACGTTCTTCTCAAACCCTTTCTGATTTTTCCTCTGTAAGCACAAATATGACTTCTGAATAAAGTCACCCTGATGGACAAGCTTCAACTGGTATTTCACAGCCTCAGTATGTTTGATTTTGAAGAGTTGACGTTCTCCAAAACCTTATTGCAAAAACCCTTGTTTCTCCAACTCCAAATGTTCTCAAAGAGAAAAGACAAAATTTGAATAATCATATCATAATGAGTTCTATTTTGTCTTTGAGAAATAAATACCTCTCTCAAAAATTCAACCCCCTTCAAAAAAGCAATTTAAATGCATTTAATAATATAAAATTTGCCTCTTTTGAAACTTAGGCAATTTCATTAATAAATGGCGTCCCTTTTTAATGAGTAATAAATACTCATTTAATATTAATATTACTCCACTATTATAAAGTATTAAATACTTTATAATTCGCCATTAATTAATATTTTAATATTTCACTTAAAGTGACTTTATAATATAAAGTCATAATAATTATTATTTAATTATTATTAAATGCTCCCTTATTCACCGTTTGCTCATCAAATTGTCAAACTAGGTCGAAACTGAGATGACCAACTGAACCAGGTGCCTTGCCAGAAATAGTAACCCCTGTCTGCCTGACTTACTATAAATAGTAAGTGTCTGAATATCACTTTGTAAGTCTCTACAAAGGCCCAAACCTGAATCAACTAATGGAGTGATGTCTCGAAACTCTGGATAATTGCCAAGGACAACCCTCTAATCAAAACTGTCAACCTACGAGGGTCAAATTGATCGGCTCACTCCTCAACAAACAACGTCAGCTAAAACAGGGACATTACAAAAAGTGAGCCCTGCATGCTTCATTACGGAACAGTTCTAAGAGTTTTCTTTGTTGCTCTTTATCTACACGTCTTAAAAATGTCCCATCAATACCCCTTTGTACAATTTATCTCCCCAAATGACGTATTTGGCTGCCTTGAGCTTAATAGTTCTTTTTTCTTTAGCTGAAAGGTGTGTAGGACATTCTCCATAGGTTAGAAAATAGGCTATATTGGAGAACTATTTGTCAGTTAATCTGACAAAAAGAGTAAGTGGCAGATCATTCAGTTGTTAAAAGTTATTTCAACAATCAACTTACAAAGGCCCCGTCCTCTTAACAATTTTGTTGATTTGATATCAACATCATATTCCTGAACCTTGTGATCCATGCTCCTCTTTTACTACAACCAATATCTTATTGAGTTAGCATTGTCTTGACTACTGCATCAAGTATGTATATGATTGCATGAAAATTTAGAATATAAAATCTGAATTGTTTAATTGCCTTTACCACAGCAAATGCATTCTTTTCTACCATTGAATAATTTAGCTCATGCTTTTTCAAGGGAATGCTCATGAAGGCAATTGGGGCCTTGACATCTTGATCATTTTCTGCAATAAAATAGCTGAAACCATGTATTTCAAAGCATAGCTATAAATAATGAAATCTTTGTGAAAGTCAGGCTGCACAAGAACTAGAGCATTAGCTATGGCAGTTTTGATATCTTGAAAATCTTTCTTACTTGAGTCATTCCATTTGAAATCCAACTTTTCCTTCATCATCTCTGCAATGTGCCTTGTCAATTCTGAAAGCTCAGGGACAATTTCGCAGAAAATTAATTTGTCCAAAGAAAGATCCGACTCCAATTTTGTTGATTGGGAGTTTGAGTTGCTGAATGGCTTTGACCCTGTCTGAATCAATCTTTATTCCTTCCTTTGACACAATGTGTCCTAGTAATCCTCCCTTCATGACTCTAAAAACAAAAATCTTTAGGTTTAAAGAAATACCCTACTAATGACATCATTGTAACACAAGTTCAAGATGATGAAAGTGATCTTCACTTTTCTTTGAAAATTCATGTAACAACCACCCCTGATTTTTTTTTTTGAAATTTTTGCTGAATGTAATGTATTTGCTGATGTCTTTTGTTTGTTCTTTTTCACATATTTGCATCATAATCAGGCATGCATCAGAAACATTGCATAGAAAGGAAATAACAATGAAATAGCTACATTTTCAAATAGAACCATAACAACTCATGATAGCAAATGAAGGCTAATGAATTTTCAGACTTAGAGAAGTATATTTCCAGACCTGATACAAGAGTCGCAGACCTGATATGAGCTATAACAGTCATATTTGACCACCATACATTGCAACTTTCACCATAAAGAGAGCATGTACAGACACAAATCACAAAGCCTTGACACTTCAAAAGACAGCGATTACAAACTCCAAAAGGCAGATTTTCAGGCAGCAGACCTGAGTTTTCATCCAAGCCCAGATTGGCACGGCTCCCTAGGAGAACGACTGCCTTCTAAAATCAGGACGACTGCCTTCTAAAATCAGTGCTTCAACAATAAATTCAAGTGAATACTTGAAATGAGGTGCCCAAGAGAGAGGAATCCAATGAACCAATGCCCAAAACGACTTCCCAAGCAAACATGGAGTTATGAATGAGTTTCACCTTCAGCCACTGTCAAAATATGGATTTACAGAATTCTGGAAATGTAAATCAGACTTCTGAAAATGCCTCTGAGTGCCTCCAAACACCACCAAAATGAAGCAAAATCCCAAGCACACACAAAACATCAATCCCACATCAAAAAACCAAGAAGATATTCATCGTTCAACCTCCAAAATGACTGAAATCAGAACTCTGTGAACACCCAATGTGATCCCTGAAGTAGAATCACCCTTTCCCGACTAGGGTGGACCTTTCACCACTGAAACCAACTACAAACGGTGAGGGTTTTCGTCCTCAACTCGCAGAAATAGAACCCTAGAAGCATTCCAGCAGCATCCTGCTATGTTGCCAAAAGATAGATAGACAAGTGAGAGCCAAAGTGATGCTTTTATAGAGGTGAGAGGGAAATTAGGGCAACCAAGTTTGAAATATTTTACCTCCAAGACTCCCACACCCCCCTTCATGAACTTTTGATATTTTAAAATCCTTATGTCTCCCCTAGAGTGGCGTCCACCTTTTGAGGCTTATGATTTAGCCTTTTAAAAACAACTTAATTAACTAGGCGTGAGACAAGGTACTTTTTGATGACCCCAAGACCCTCACTTAAGTTATAAAGTGACTCTATAACATAGCTTTAAGTGATGGGAAAATACAAATATTAATTTAATCAACCTTAGACTCACCAACGCCCAAACAGGAAATATAACATTGCTGGAGTAGCAAAGGTCGGGGCCAGTTACCAAAAATACACTTACTAAGATTAGCAACTGCTAAAAATAGTAAGTGTTCCCAAACACCAAACTGGCACAATCCGTGATGCACTAAGACTTACTATAAATAGTAAGTATTGAAAATGGCCACTGCTATAAATAGTAACCTCTGCCAGAAAGCATCAAAACCACTACAAAGCCTAATTCAAGCTCTGAGTTCCCTAACCAACTCCACTTAGCCTATAGGAACCCTAGAATAGGCTAATGGAACTCTCCAATTGATTAGGTGCAAGAAGGGGACATTACAATTCAGTTAAATCATCCAAATCGCCAAAGGAAAATCCATAGCCCACTAAAATGTTGCATCTGCATTACTTAAACCAAAAGGCATATGATGATATACAAAAGTTCCCCAAGGCATCATGATGGTTGTTTTGTGTTGATCTTCCAAGGCCAAACTAATTTGATTGTAACTTGAGAATCTGTCCAACATTGACATCTTCTTTGAGCCTAATATTGTTTGCAAAATGTGGTCCATTACAGGTAAAGGATAATTGCCCTTTAAAGAGGACTGATTTAAATTACAAAAATAAACACAAATGTGGATTTCACTATTCTTCTTTACACACCAGCACAATGTTCGCAACCTAGGTTGAATGGTGAATAGGATAGATAATCTTGCTTTCAGCATCTTATCTATTTCTTGAAAAATATGCACCCGTAATCTTTGGTTTGTATTGGTCTTGCTTTTGCCTGAAAGGAGAGACCGCTAAATTGAGAGGATTGTTGGGTTTTTCCATTCATGAAATTTTTTATAGCATCATAACACCACGCAAAGACATCCTTGTACTTTATCAGCAGTGTGATCAACCGTCTTCTCTCCTCAGATATATAGCACTTCCCTACACAAATCAAATTAGGATCTTCTTTGGTTCCAATGTTAATTTTTTATATTCTGAAAAAATATTCGACAATCCCAATGTTTTCTATTTAATACATCTATCATGTTTGTCAAATAGATCTTCTAAGGAAACTAACCCTTTAGGGTGTTTGTTTGCTTTCAGCTATATTACTTCACTTGTAGTAGGCTTCACTATAACCAAGGATAGAAACATCTACTACACACAAGAGCTACTGCACTATCCAGTGCTTCCTCATGCTTGTTTCTATGATTGCAAGCAAAGTCGGGGGAAAAGGTTTTGAAATCTTCCTCCCTTGATCATGCACATGCATAACTGTGGCTACCAAATCCAAGGCATTTCTTAGATCACCAACACCATCAACACAATCTCAAATTAGTTGCAACTACACATCCCCTATTGTTAGCCACTCAAAAGATTATACAACAATCTTCATTGTGCTCGACAATAGAGCAGTTTTCCTTTTTTCTCGCCAACTAGCATCCAAAGTAGCATTTTCACCCCAACAACCAATAGCAAAATAGCACTTTTCAGGGGTGATCCATGCAAACTATGATGTCCACAACAATCTACGCAATTGTTCCTCAAACACAACTCCACCAAAGGCTAGCCTTTATAGTAGACAATGTCCGCATACATATCAAAAGCTTACAGCTCTCATCAAGACTACAAGCACATGAAGCCTATACAGCTCCACTCTCATGGCCGAGATCTCAATCTACCTACATCAGACTTGTACCATGCCAAACAACAACTACATTAAAGCATTTTTCAGCAACACCTAATGCAATCCTACACAACACAACTTTAGAATTATGTGCAAAAAGCCACTTCAAGTAATGACCAAGTCATTGACTCCAACACTATGCACTATTTTGTGTTCCATCTCTTGCATACAAAGACAAGCTTCGCTCAACAAAGGATGTATGAGTTCAAAGACACCCTCTCCTTTTTAGCACTAGAGTATAGAGCCAAGCTCTCTTCAACTTCTGTAGGTATGCATGGTTAGGATCATGGTTTCAAATGTTAAGTAGGCCAAAAAAACTCCAGATCTTCATTGGTTCTAGGTAGAAGTACACCTACTTCAAATCTTCACTAATTCCTAAGTTTCATAAAAGCTTTTGGTTGCACTCCTACAAGTTATCAACAAGCATGCACATCATTGAGTCGCACCCTATGCACAACTAGTCCCACTTTCTATGCTAGCACCCCTATGTGTGTAATGAGGATGTCACTCTACAAGAAGGGGTAGAGTGCTCTGGATACAACCATGTGACAGTTCGGCATGGTTGGTGGTTTTTCAGACAAACATCAACTAAGTTCTTCATTTGTGCACTAGACAATGGAGTTCATCACTTTACAAGAAAGGATAAATGATTTGTGCATAAATCTGCACAACTCACACTCTTGAGCATTTCTCTACTAAACTCTTCTCATGCCATATTATTCTCATGCACACACAATACAACACCAAGATGTTTTGCACATGGTTGAAAATGTAGCAAAATGGCTTCAAGCACATCTACGCAAGCATTGTTTCCAAGAAGCTTCATACGAGAAATGTGAAATTCCCCGCTAGCTTTTACCAAAAATTTTGCATTTTCACCAGCATTTCTAAATAGACATTTTGTCAAACGGTTGGGTACAGTCCAGTTTGAAGAGCAATTCCGGAATGGAATTTCTTGCCCATTTAAGCATTAATTCATAAAGTACAATTTACAACATTTCTTATGGGTTTCATAGACATTAAATATTCTCAATAAAAATTACAGTGCACAGTTTACAAAGTGTGGGCAATAGATTTCTGCTACTTACAGGACACACAATGGCGCCCGAGAATTGCAACTCAAACGCTCAGGCTCAAATTTCCTCCAGCTTCACCTCTTCCTACTATTGGTTGAACCTCCCCTATGGTGCGGCACTTGTTATTTAAAATCAGTTCTAATACAACGAACCTTCCTGTAACTGTAGAGGGAGGCCTCCTTTACCAAATGGATCTCTCTATTGGCAGTGGCCTAAAAAGAACTACCTCACCTTTCCTTTTTTAATACCTAGCTAAAAGCTATCTTATTGCAGATTTCTGTTTAGTAGGTTAACTTGCTTCACGAAAAAAAATCATCATAAGATGTTTACAGCAAAGTACCATTGCTTTAGGGATATGATCATCCCTTCCTCCTGCAAATCATATTTTCATGGAAGAAAATACAGATCTTCTAAGTTCACAAGGATTTCATTTCGAACTACGCATTCATAATATTAAGAAAGAAGATTCGGTCTGATTAAATGAAGCTCCTACAAGAACATCTAACAGCCTCATCATTATTTGGTAGTCAACAGAGAGTCCTAACAATTGTGACAATAACAGAAACTTATTTAGCCAATGTTCCACGTATATAGACTTCAACTGCCATTTCTTGGAACATAATATTAAAACATACATCTGAAAATAATTTATGTTGCAGTAGGAGGATGTTGTTAACCTGGCAATTGGGATAAGGAGATTAATGGGTTCCATTGCAAGGAAAGCTGATAAGAGTCGGAACTCGCAGGAATTTGGATCCTCCATAAGGCCCTCTATCTTCACTCAACTAGCCTTTGCCTTCCAATAATATGGCAATGCTGTTGTCGCTTTATTCAAATTAATCAAAACATCGAGCTCGTGAATTTATGTACTCTATGAGGGGGGGACAAAATGAAAGCAAAAGCTGTCATTGTTAGTTTGGGACGTGAGCAGAACTATTAATGCATTTCGAATGGTTGATTGAGTAAGACTCGTAGATGGCGCAGCGGGAATGAAATGAAATGAAGGAATTTTAATGACGTTCATGAGATGAGATCAAACGTCTAAGGGATCTAGAAAACCATCATTAACACTTTTTCAAGTTTCTTTTGATGTCGGCTCTTCTTTTATGATTCTTGATTAAAAAGTTTGTGAAGTCTTGCCTCCTCAAATAGCTCATTCAAACTGCCCACCTTCATATTGTTTTTGAAATGAATACGAATATCCTCATATACTATGAAGTGTCGCTCAATTTCAACCATCCCTTTGTTGCAGATAATGCAAGTTCTTTTTCCCATTCTTCCTTGATGAAATGAGACTCTAGTTTGGTTGTCTTTGTATGCTTTCTTATAATATATAACATATGGTTGTTTAGATTTCCCTTCTGCTTCTCAAGATCTCATTGTTTTTTTGGGATTTTTTAGAGGTCTATCACATTTATTTCACCCTCCATACTCGCTCGTCAACAATCTTTGGCCTTATAACTTGTCAAAATCATATCTTCTACAATTAAGGTTGCAATCCATGGCGAGGATTGTTTTTAGACAACCTTAGAAAAACCTCTCTAAATCTAATATTATTTTGTTTGTAGATGTTGTTAAATCTATGTATAATTGGTATGAAAGTTATAGCCTTATTATTTATTATATCATTTATCTACTTTGTGAGTAGTATTTGTTTTTATGGGTTAAAAGCAATTAGGAGCCCCATAACACTAAGTTCCCTAGGGTTAGGAACCTTTCAAAGATTTTTTTTCTTATTCATATTTCATGACTCCCAATAGGTCAATATGCTTCTCAATTGGTCTAGTCATTGGTTCATGAGAAACACCTTGTTGGTGCTTTCTTGCTAGACTCAAGATTTCAAAGTTTCCCTTGAGGTCCTAGTTTGGATTGAACATCTAGGACTCTTTGTATTTATCTAAGCTTTCTTGGAGAAAATTGTTCCACCGCTTGGTTATTTTATTAGTTGTGGGATAGAGATATTTGTCATAGTTCGAACTTGCAAGAGGGTTTGTATAAAGTTGGACCTCACCTTAGACTTAAAGAATCCATTGAGATTCCAATGGTTGGCATGTGTTTTACACAAGTCAGTTATATAAACCTCCCTAACACATGCTTTTGTTGCCAAGCCCTTGACCATAAAATTAGGGACTAGCACTCATATCAAAGTCATAACCCAAGCTGACAAAAGGTGCCTTTGTGGCTCTTATGTAAGAACCTAGGTGGATTACAATTGGCACTAAAAATTTAGTCATGTTCAAACACCCCAAACCTATTGAGCCTCCACTCAAGATGAAGTTTTCCAAGAAAAATGAGGCCACTGGTTTGGCTAAAAATCTCTTGGTGGATCTTTTCATGAGTCCTTGTGTTCTTCCTCCTTTTAATGGTCATACTTGCCCAATCTAGTTATTGAAACCTCTCTTACAAGTGCTCAACCCTCCAAACACTCTCATGGTCCATCAAGTGGTGAGTACTTGCTAAGGGAAGAATTTAGTAACAAGCACCACAATATTTCACTCTGAAACTATGTCCTTCCACATCAACACCTTTTATGAGGAAAACAATTCATTGTGTTGGTAGATGATGACAATGATAGCTAGGTTGAGTTCTCCATGGAGGATCCATCCTCATGAATCTAATCTCTTAGAATGTGTGTGACCTTACAAAAGATTATAGTGAGTTTTTTTGTTCAAGTTGCTTGCCAATGAAGAGGACCCTTCGATATGATTTGTTTATGGGAGGTTAAAGTTAATGGATTTTTGCTTTGATTCATCTTGAGAACCATTGGGTTTTGTAGACACGTAAAATATACTGATTGACATTGTGCACTTGATCCCGACCTACTAACATTGTTTCTTCTTGAATCATCCATCGGTCTAACCATTTAATCAAATTTCCTTATCTGATTAAATTCATCAATATTCCTCTCTTAATTGAATAAATCATTTTATCTAATTAAGTCAATCTCTTTTGTTAAATAAATCAATCCATCTGATCTAATTATCCCTATTTAATTAAATAACTAATTTTATTTGATTAAATCTCTAAAGCCTATCCATTAAATTAAATAAATTAAAACCTTATTTGATTTAATCTAACACCATCTCTTTTAATTAAATAAATCAAAATCCTTATTTAATTAATCTCTTATCATAGTCCTCTCTTATTTGATTTAAATAAATCCATAAATTTGAGTCAAATAGGTCACATCATCTAATCTCTCATTAAATTAATTAACCCTTGATTAATTTAATCTCATCTCAAGTCCCATCCTCTAGATTTTGCAAGTTGCACATGAAAATAGATTTAATTCACTTATTAAATCCCTATTTTCCTCACAAGGCATCTTTTGGAATATTCTCTCAATTTAAATTCAAAAATTCCAAGTCAACATGTACATCCAACAAAGCAATAACTTCATCTTACATGTCCTTTGCCTTGAGCCAAGTGGCATTTATTGCATTTTCCCTTCCCTCTTACAAATCATTTCAACAAATTTGAAATTCAAAAATATGCATTTATTGGCACAATCCCCAAATCTTCCACATCCTTCATCCATTCATAGATTGACAAGTGGCATCATGCCATTGGATGAATGTTAGTCCCACATTGCTCAAATTTGGACATTCATCCATCTTGGCATTCTATAAATAAAGAGCTCATATCCTCATTTGATTATCCACAAATTATGCAAAGTTATTATGCTAAAATATTTAGCCATTTTCATCCATCACCATTGAGTTCTTAGCTAGGTTTTTGCATATTTTGGCTTGGAGCTCTCATCCTTCATCAACAAAGTGGATCAATCATCATCAACATATCAATCTTGCATCTTAGGAATTGGGAAAGGGCCAATTTTCACATCAAATTGGCACCAATTCCCCCATGGGATCAAGAGTTTTCTTGCTTAATTAGGATTCAATCTTTATTCCGTTATTTCATTGTGTTTTCATTTTTTTTTTCCTAATTTGAGTTTTGTTGAATCGATTTCATGGGGAATCCTTGTTTTAGCTTGCAATCTCTTGTTTAACTTGTTTATTCTTGTTGTTTTGCAGGTACAAGATAGGGTTTCACACAGGTCTCATTCCTATCAACATGTCACCTCATATGAGGATGGGTGTCGCAATGCTTAGATGTTGATTTCTCTAGGACCCCATATTTGAGTTCTACTATTATTACGTATAGAGAAGAACCAAACCATTGTGTTATGTTGGTTATATTTAACATTAATGGCCACCTACCTAGCATCATCAATATTTACACTCCTTGTGATGGTCCAAAAAGAGTGGTGTTATGGTATTGGTTGGCTAGCCACTTTACCTTCTCTAAATGTATTTTTTGCAATGATTTCAATATGGTGGAGTTGTCTAAAGATAAAGTTAGCATGTAGTTTATGCATTGGTTCATTGGAGAATATAAGGCATGGTCTTATTTTAAAAACCATTAGGGACTATATAACCTTTATTTTTGGTGGAAACTTGTCATGTTAGATCTATGGGATATGTGGCCTAATCTATGCATTGGAGAGGATAAATTTCTTGAACACTTTAATTAGTTTATGGTTTCCTAAAAATACATGTTCCACCTTGTGGACCATAATGGTAAGATCATTAAATTGTGCCTAAAGATTATTTTCTCTAAACATAGTCTCGTCACTTTCAAAGTATAGTAGGACAATCCACCTCTAAGAATTGTTGAGACTTTTGTTTTAATGAATGCATCACTCCTTAATCATAAGGGTTCTATCTACCTCATTAGATGGATTTGGAATTTCAAGTTGTGCCCCTTGATAGCTTCAGGGTGGATTGAGTAGTGGAATGTGGTGGTCATATGCATCATCGCCTTCCTAAGGTAGTTTGGAAAATAGGTTTCTCATGTGTGGAAGAGAGTCAATTTTGTTGTGGTTACTAAATTCACCCACATTATGAAGGATCTTGAGAGTGATCCTTTCAACCCTCAACTTTAATCATGGGCCATCTAACTCAAGCATAACCTCAAGATTCTTGATCTTCATAATGTTAGGATAAGGTGCCATTAACCTTGCAATCTTAAGTCATTTTCATGTATCTCCACGTTCCTTGGAAGGTGTACTTGGATGCCTAGGGATATAATGGAGAGTATTTATTTGTAATTTTTTATGACATGTAATTACACTCATGTGAGATGTACACATTAGTGATGATAAGGATAAAGCATATCAAGAGAATGTTCCTTTTGGGTATCCACTTTGGAAGTGGGATATAGGTAGACTTCCATGTCTGTGCATGTTAAAATATGTCATTTGCATGTCTCCCATAGTTGGGTACCCATGTTTGTATGTTGTGCATATTAGTCGTTGGAGCTATCAATGAGCTATGGAGCACTCAGGTTTGACCAATTTTCATTGGTTGTGGATTAGGCACCCATGTGAAGCCCATTTGATTATTTATTATTTTTTACTATGTTTGTAGGTGGACCACTAAGGGGGGTGTGTGGTTTTGTTGTTAGTATTTGTTTCTTATTTTGAGATACCATAGTGATATTCTCCCCTTAGCTTTTTTATAAATTGGCACCTTTGGATAGTATAGTTGTATCATTATCTTGCAGGTAACAAAGCATTGTCGAATTGAAGACATAGAAGGAGTGATGGAAGTGAATGTATTGTAATCTCATAGATTTGAAGATCATACATGATTGGCCTCTCTTCTTGGATTTTTTTTCCTACGAGGGTTTCTCCACATAAATTGTTGTGAGATGATCTTCTTAAGTTGCAATTTTTGTGCCACTCTTGTTACTGCTATCTTATGGTGAAATAATATTCATTTTATTTTGATGGTTTATGTTCACCTAAGATTATTTTATTAAGCATGTTAAAGTGGTTGATTTAAGCATGACAAAGAAGATGAATATCTCTATGGTTTTTTCATATTAAGGCAACTTAATTTCATATTTGTATACTGTTAGAGCAAAGCACCCAAGAAAATCAATTGCATAATAAACCTTCACAAGATAGAGAGGAGCACTATGCTACTTCACCAGAGAGAAAATGGAAATATGAGATGAATAAATTTGCATATGGTACAGGCTTTTAAAGCCATGAAAAAAGTGTCTGGTGGGAAAACTACCCACACGGGAAAAACCACCCGGGAGAAACTAATCTACCCTAAGTTAAACTTAATTACACTAACACCCCCCCTTAAGTGAAAACTTAGGGAGAATGAAGATGCAATATGGGTCTCGGCTACACAACCATGTTAGGTACCCATTTACAATGCATAAAATAAAATATCTCACAATCGGAGAAAAGGAGAAAAACCCTATGGGAAAAAACCCCTCTCCAAAAGAGAGAAAAGAAAACAAAAATGATGCATGGATGGAGGACTCAATCACACCCCCCCAAGGACTACATACATCATATATATACAATCAATAGTCCCCCCATAAGAGGAAAATAGAGAGACTATGTAGCCCCCCCACAATGTGTAATCACCTGCAAAAATGGTAAGTGTGTGAAGATGAAACATAATCCAATGTCCACAAACAACTTGTCTCCCTTTCAGAAGAAACAAAACCAAATACAGATGTAGGTATGCTTCCCATTCTGAATAGGAATTGAAAGAAGGAAGCATGAAAATGTATGATGGTGTCTCTGAAATCTGCTCATGTGTCACCAAGACCTTGGAAGATGATGCCACAAACCAATCAAGAACATGCCCAATCACAATAGAATGTGACAAACAAGGTACCACTAGAAACTGATCCTAAACATTCTCCAGAGACTGATATGGGGTGACAACAATTGTACCACAACTATCATCAAATAGGAGGGATAACCCCTCAAATGTGTCCTCCAAATCATAAATACACCCCGGGAGAAACTAATCTACCCTAAGTTAAACTTAATTACACTAACATATACAAATACAAATTTCCCTATTGTAAGAGTGTAAGCCTTGAATATCATAAATTTTACTATTAGATGAGAGATTTAGAATTACCCAATATGTAGAGCCAAGGGTGTTCAAATCTATGCTCATGTGTCACCAAGACCTTGGAAGATGATGCCACAAACCAATCAGGAACATGCCCAATCATAATAGAAGGTGACAAACAAGGTACCGCTAGAAACTGATCCTAAACATTCTCCAGAGACTAATATGGGGTGACAACATTTGTGCCACAACTATCATCAAATAGGAGGGATAACCCCTCAAATGTGTCCTCCAAATCATAAATACACCCCGGGAGAAACTAATCTACCCTAAGTTAAACTTAATTACACTAACATATACAAATACAAATTTCCCTATTGTAAGAGTCTAAGCCTTGAATATCATAAATTTTACTATTGGATGAGAGATTTAGAATTACCCAATATGTAGAGCCAAGGGTGTTCAAATATATGCTCACCTATTTCATCTTGGAGTCAGAGATAGATCCTCTAAATATATTATCAAGTCTACATGTGTCAAGTAGGCTTGTTCTCAAATCAAGCTCCCCATATGATATTTAAAGCCTCTTTTAGGGAATCACAAGTTGGTGTTCCAAGTATGGAGGTTATTCTTGAGAAAAATCAATTACTTTAAGTTTCTAGATGTTACCTCCTCCAAGCTTTGTCAAGTAGCTCAAATTGATTGTGATTAATAAATCACCCTTGTTGAGCTCCATGATTCTCTGATGCACATGGATAATGACAAGGATCCTTACTTTTATGGATTCCCATGTGAACTCTATAAAGCCAATTAGCATTTCAATGGTCCTAACCTTCTTTAGGCATATAAGGAAAATCTTCACAATCATTCCCTAATATTTGCGACTAATTATTGTAACATCAAGTTTATTCCCAAAGCTCATTGTTAGTTAGCAGTCATCACCATATTCAATATTTCCTATAATATTATTCACAAGCCTCTTTCACTTTACATTTACCACTTTTTTCCTTCATTGAGTGTCTTGAACAAATATGTTTCATTAAAATTCATTTTATCCTTGAAAATTCATTGTTGTTCAAGGGAAGGGATATAATGGGCCAAAATGTCTATGCAACACATTATTTTTTCTCAATTTTAGTTTGATAAGGCTTTCAATTGTATTGAGTGGCCCTTCATCCTATACATTTCAAAGTATTCAGGTTCAATGAATTCTTTATGTGCATTTTGAAAACTTATTTTTCTAATGATTTTGTGTGTCTTTCTATCAATGGCAACATCTATATTAGTTATAGCATTTTTCTCTCGATTAGATAAGGGTGTCCTCTTGCCCCTTGTCTATATGTACTTGTTTTTTATTTCTTCAATTATATCCTTGCACATAACGCCTTTATTGGCCTAGTCAAGGTTATTTCCTTTCATCCACATAATAATTTATTAATAATCACTTTGTTGATGAAAATTTTCTTACCTCAGTAGAGCTCTAAGATTCTTTGGAAGTGATTTCATTCCTAGACACCTTTTTCTCTATTCCCATCAATATTTTCTAATATTGATAGATAGATTCCTCCAATTTATCTTGTAGCTCCCATCCAAAACAAGTACTATGAAGATGAATCACGAGAGTGAACCGAGATATGATGATACTTAACAACCATGTGTAGGAGAAATATCAAGGGACTATTATTACACCTAAACTAGCTCATCAACAATAACAATAAATCTTAGTCCAATCTAGATTCCATCAACAATATCCTCACTTAGTGCCATATAGAGAAATAGCCACCCATCTCAATAACAAGGTGGGGCATTCTGGTTGTTTTTTAAGAACCAAATTTAATCTCAACAACTACCTATGAATTTTTCATAATTCAATGATCAACAATGGTGAGGATTAGCCAACAACTAGGTGAAAGCTTGCTAGGCTTTCCCTCTGCACTTTGGGCTCTACAGGACCCAAGAGGGTGATCCCTACAATGTACTTAGTGATACTCTCGTGCCATTTACCACAAACATTGTTAACAACAGATACATTCTTGTAGATTGCAAATTAGGCATAATCCTTCAAGAATTTGGCTAATTCCCTAACAAATAACCATCTAAAGCAAGGAATGGGTGATTTCTCATGAAACTTTACAACAATTTAAGGTGTATGAATTTTTTTCTTTAAGGATGTGTTCTTGAAAGGCAAGGCCGACTCAATAACTTCAAAATTTACCAAATTAATAGATCAATTATTTATCCATGGGCAACAAATTCAAATCTAAAATAAATTGTAATACAACAATTATTAAACTCAACATTTGGAGACTATTGTGACATTGCTTTACAACATAACAACTCATGATATCCCAGAACAAGAACTACTTATTAGATCCTTATACTTAATCACATAAACCTATGATCTCATCAAAGCATTTTAATTAATTCCTTGAATTAAAGCAGAGACAAAACCATACATTCAACAAAAACGATTGAAGACCAATAAAAATATCCTTGATCATTTTATTAATAATCCATATGACAAAATACACAAGGAGAGAAATTATTCCAGAATTTACATTTCTCATTAAAATTGTGTCACTACTGTAAAACCATTATGTCCATTATAGACTCGAATTCAACCTAGGACTCAATACTATTATATTCCTTTATGCTTGAATTGCAAAATTCATTGCATGAGTTTGAATGCTTAACCAACCAAAAGACCCATGCAATTGACCTTGAATTCTCTTTTATAAGAACAAGGGAGCAACAAGCTTCGGGCCAAATTACACATACAGTCACATTTTACATTTGTCATACATTTGAATTTCAATTTCAAAACGTCCCCAAGCAGTTATATTTTCATTTTGATGAAGGGAGGAAACATATAAGACAAAAACCCTTTCATATTGTTGAGGAAGATAGCTCCCGCCCTCCAAAGGGCATCTTTCATCGTTGTAGTAGCACCAAAGCATCTTCTCCACGAGAAAAATTGTAATCCATGTGCCATCAAGTCAGCATAAACATAAAATAAGAAAACAATAAAAAGGAGAGCACAAACCCCATCCACATCAACATCTTTGTCACCAATCTTCAAGACTGGGAGGAGATAACATTTTGCAATACTTCATCCAAGGCTTAATCTGTAAATTTTTCAAGCCATGTGTTATACTCCTCCTCAATGGGCCATTGTATGTCTAGTAACTCCTACACCCTAGTATTGTGTTGGTTGTACTTAGCATCAATTAATATTTGGGCCTCTTTAACAAATGCATTCATCCGCACTTCAATCTCTATCATGTTGTCAACTACACGGTTCAACATGGTGTAATTTGTAAGGCTAATTATTTTCTTAAAGTGTGGGAGTAAACCTCCCAACTCATCCTTCCATACAAAAAACTCCTTCAATCCACCTTCAACATTTAATATCTTGGGCATGCCATGCCCCTCCATGTCCCTAAATATTTTTAATTTTCTTTACAGTTGCACTCCCAACTTACCATGAAAAGTTGAGATTCCTCCTAATAATTCCACTGCTTTTAACACATCGGGTACATTTGTTGGGGCCTCAGGATCATCTTTCATGTTAGGCATCATCTCTTTGAGTGCCCCAACCCTAGCACTCCATTTGCTCCAATCATTCTGAAAAGCATTTTGAACTTGCACATACTTTTCATGAGCCTCATGGATGCTCTTGTATGCTCCCCAAATATTGTCAGTTTTGTGTATCAACTTGGAAACTCTATGCTTCAAGACATCATCAAAAATGCCATCAACCACCTTTATAGTCTCTTCCTTGGCTCTCTTGGCATTACCTTTTTCTACTTGCACCTCCTTCTTCAAACTCTGAATTCTAAGTGCCAAAGTCTCCCTATCTTGAGCTGATAAATCTGAAGAAGATGAGGAGGGGGAGGGCAGTGCTTTTATTGATATTGGCTAGCTTGTGCAATGGCCCTCATCTTATTACACTCATCCAAAAGAGTGTTGTCATTATTCAATAAATCACCATACTTCTTTTGTGATATTTGTGCAGTGTCAACACTTAGCATGGCAACATGCACAATCAACTTTGCAGACTAGATAGGAGTTATGTTCGTTGCTCTTTTCACTACAACTAATCTGATGACCTCCTTAATTAACTTTACCACTTCGATTTTTCCAATATTGGGAGCTATTGACCAAATTTCCAAAGTATGCAATCTTGGATTGAAACCTAATTCAAAGATATAGTTATCAAAATGCTCTTCAGATATAGAGGCATTGGGATCTTTTCTTATTGCAACAAGTGCAATAGCAACAATGAGGTTCCATCTTAGAAGGAACATCATTCCACTTTCCTTAATAATTTTTTTGGCTTCAATGTGAGTAATTGTTGCTATTTCAGCCATTATCTTCTCCTCCTCTGCCTTTTCTACCTCCTCTTATTGTGAAGGATCTACACTAGCCTTAACCTCTTCAATTCTCTTCTTTATATCTTGGATTCTATGTTGGATGATGAATTATTTAAACTCCTTGGTATGAACAAAAGCATCATCAGCAAGAAACTCATCACAAGCCTTAATCTTGGGGTCATCGTCAACCACCTCATCATACTACCATTTGACAATTTTGTCCTGGGGAACATGAGAATCAAGAGCATCCTTTATCTGAGGGGAAGGGAATCTCATTTCCACCTCTTAGTCATCAAGCACATGCTCTGCATATTAATTTTCTCCAATTATTTCAATATCTCCTCCTTCAAATTCCAAAGGCTGCTTTAGAATGTCCATAGCCTCTTGTTGCTCCTCCAAAAGGGCTTATGCCTTTTTAGTAGCCCCCTTGACCTTTACTTTGAACTCACCACTTGGAAATCCTTAAATTTTGTCATAGCCCTTTCATAAGGATCTTGAATCTCATCATATAGACTGACATAGAATGCATTCCTTTTCATTATATCTTCTTCAATGTCACAAATAGCAATCCATTCCTTCTTCCTCAAAGTTATTGCACCATTGGATGTCAAATTCCTAATTACATCATCAAAGTACAAAATTGATGAGAAAACCTGGATAGACCTTTCTCTTCATCGCATTCACAAACCCCTTAGGGTCATAGTTTCTAACCTCATAAATTGGTAGCCTAAGGTTATTCAACATTATCCTGAACTTCTCATATCCTTCCTTTGCAGTAGCCTTGAAATAAGCAAAATTACACTGTGGTGTTACCACTGAGCCCTTCCATGGAGTTTTTAAATGCTCCTTATCCATGAAATCTAGTTGCCACATAAGCTCCATGAATGCCAACCTGTCATAAACATATATTGGTAGGCAGTGGGGTGTAACCCTAGCTCCATAAGCTCTAATCAAAGTGTACTATGAGTGTAAAATCCAGTCACCCTAGTTGTGGATTTATGTTACTCCTTCTTTAAGCTCCTTGGGGCACATAATCTCCCTCGTAACTCTTGAAATTTCATATAGAGGTGCCACCCCAAACTTTCCAAAGCACCATACCTCATGACATTGCAAAAAGACAAATAATTTGAATGTGGATAATTCGGTCCCAAATGTGAGTCCATATTTGGATAGGAAAATCATTTCCTTCCTCATCCTTTTTCCTTAACTTAATTTGTTTCTTCCACTTCTCTTGCCCAAAGTAAAGAATCATATGCATTACTAAATAATAATGGGGGAGTATAGAGGGGCATTACCATCTTTCAATCCAATTAGCCCTTTATGCATTTTCTCAACAATATATGTTGCATAGTCAAACCCTCTATTGGAGTTCCAATTCCGATTATCAATTATCATCACCAACAAAGCAGTTGGTATCCTTATATCAAACTTGTGTGCCTATTCCTAATCTAGATAGTAATAGGTATTCTTGAAATAGTTTTCAAATTCTTCGTAGGAAAAAGGTTCCAAGTCCTTAGGACCAAAACCTCCTTTATCATCCTTCATGTTCCTAACAAGCACATGGTTTCTATATCCATACTTGTTTTTCTCATACTCGTTACATAAGTCAGAAAAGTTGATGATGACGGTGTAATTAGGGTTTAGCTTAAACACCTTCATAATCCTATCTCTTGTCATTTCAAGGAGCAAGGTTCCATTCTCACTTTTTATTGGTCTATTTGTAGCATCATAATGCTTTGCTAGCTCTAGCATCAAATCCACTTCAACAAATACATTTGGTACCACCAACCTTCCAAGGTTGAAATCCCATAGGTGACGGGCTAGACATTTGGCATATCTTCTGTTGAAGGCATATAAAAATAACTCCCAACCACTCTAAGGTAAAGAAACTTCTCCAATTGTACTAGCATTATCAATCAATCTGCTGGTCATAACACCCTACCCTATAGGTCTTTTACCAATTTGTACTCCTCCCTCATTAATATCTTTAATTCACTTTCCATGAATCTAGCAAGGCTTCTTTTCTCCCCCTTAGATTTTGCAGGCTTTTCTAAGGTTTCAGGCTTAGGTTTAGCAAGTTTAGGCTTCTTTTGTTTGGGTTTACCCACAACCCTCAAGGATTCACCAGGCTGACTCATTTTTTATAGCTAGAGTTTATGAATTTTCAATTTGTAAATGAGGGCTAACTGGTTTATGCTCTCAAGAAACAATTTTACAAGACAAAACTCTCCCAAATATTATACAATTCTTACCAATCTAAGCAAATTTGCACAATATCTAAACCCTTGCAAACCCTAAGCACCTAAAGCTATTAGAATCTTTCACCAACTCCCTAAACTAGCTTAATTCAAACACAATCGACATAGAGGAGTGTGATTACTTGCTTGCCTGAGAGAAAATTTTGTCTTTAATGTCTTTGCAACTCTTCACCTAAGCTCTTCACGCCTTCTTCTCAAACTTTACCAATTCTTCTACTCTCAAATGATTGCAATTGTGAGAAAAAATGAGCCAACAACCTTCTTTATGGTCAAGGAATGGAGCATCTTCACCATTAATGCCTGGAAGAAAGCTCACGTGAGCGAACTGACACTTAGTTGTTTAAGTTCAAATTTTGTTTGTTGATCATTTTGATTTAAAACATCATCCATGGCTCTCCTTCATTCTCGTGCTTTCTCCTTTTTCTTTCAACGATGCTCTTTAGATGATGCCACGTTGCCCCCTTTTGGCTTAGTCACCTTTTACTTGAAAGCCATCGTGCATCGCCAATTTGATCTTTGCTCATTTAAATGGATCCACGATGCTATAGTGCCCCATGATGAGGGGAATATTCCATTGAATATCCCATCGCTCATGCTAATATGTTCTTTAGACCTCCATTTATAACTATGATGGCTTGAGGTAGCACGATAGGCATAAGACTTAACAGTCTATCGCTCATCACCAATACTCCCTTTCCTTTGTGTATCCTATTAGTGATCTCAGCCGTTAGGTCTAGGTCTTCCTCTGACTTTATTCTTCATCCATTGATACTCATCGCTAATTCACATCTCAATAGCTAAATCACATTAGCGATGGAAGAAAGGTAGCGACAATTCAAAATTTGGCCACATGTCCTTGAAGCAATATCAATGGTCATACAGGCGTCGCTTTCAATAATATTCAAATTAGCGATGTAGTATTGGGACCATAGTGTTATCGTGCATCGCCAATTTAGAACTTAAAACACTTGAGCGATCAGTGATGGCAAGGTGATCCTTCGTATCACGCATCACTAATTTGAAACTCAAGGTCTGATACCCATCCTCGAATAGAGATACAAAGGAAAGTTCCATCGCTCATCGTGAATTGAAGACAAGCGATCATGAAGCGATCCGCGATGGGCAATATGTTAAGCGGTAAGCGAGAACTTAAGTGAGGATAATTAACACATGCTCACAGGTTATTTTAAAAGGGAGATGGACTATGTACAATGAGAAATAAGCACATAAAAGGACTTAAGACCATTTTAACAAAGGATGTAAAGGCCAAACATGTGCCACTTTTAATCTTACAAAATATTGAAACCCCTAGACCAAAAATAATATAATAATACCATGCGATGGGTAAAATGGGAACCCTAAGCACACGAGGTTGATAACCAAATGAAAATAAAGGCTCAAGACATAACTTAAGAAATCGGGAACTAACCATAGCAAGTCAACAGAGAATTAGACCCAAAGATAGGGATTTAGAAAAGGATGAAAATATGCTAAGTAAACCAACCCTCAAAACATAAAACCCTAAACCCCTACTTCATTTCAGACCAAGAGGCCACTCAAGTAAGGACATTCAAACCAGTGGAACATGAAAATTTTAGGGTTCCACTAGGGAAATTAGAAAATAACTTAGCAAAGGCCCTAGTAAATCGCAATACTCTTAAAGTATCTTTTTAGAATGATTAAGCCTCTTCTCAATAAATTCAACATAAAACTCAACATGAATAAACAAGGGCAAGCAACCCTCCTTATAATGAAAAACACCAAAATTATCAACCACCCACTTAATTTTGTGAATCTAATAACCTAAACCAATCAAATGAAGTCACCTTAAAGACTTTCATTACCACCTTGGTGCAATACATTATAATGCTAGAAGTGGGAAGCATTGAATAACCTTAGCAAAAATATTTTACATGTAATGCAAGACTACAAACCCCTAAGAAACAAATGTGTACAAAATATTTCATCACTACCTAGATTGATTGAAAGTAGGGGGTTTCTCAACCACCCTCATACATAAATATTGTTAGGAAATAATGCATCAATGCTAAGTTCATTTAATCCATTTCCTACATAACCACATGAGAGAAAAGAATGCATATAAGCTTATAGAATAACCATAATGCATAGATCAAATAGACAAGCCATAAAATAACACAAGGTATACCCTGCAAAAACCCTCAAGAGAGAAAAAAACCCAACCTCCAAAATCATCCATACTCCATCTGTTATTCAACAAATAAATAATACATGCACTTTCAAAGTTACAATGAATACTTCTAAAACATCAAGCCTCTCCAATGCATCATCCATGTGTCCAAGCATGAATCCACACATCCCATGCCATTCTTCAAATATACACTCCTTACAAAGACTCAATAATGATATCCCACTCACCCAACCAACCTTAACCACTAAACATTGTGTTTGCTTTTATAGATACGAGCTCACACAAACACAAACAAGTGGTAAGATAAAACCATGTGTCGCAAAACCATTGACCCCTCATTTAATATTAGGTACTAAGTTTTCAAATTATTAAATACTTTCCACAAATATTAAATTATTATCCTATCTCCTACACATAAAATAATAACCCAATGTTACAATACAACTTTACAAGTGGCCCTAAATAATTATCCAATGCAGATAAATATGCCTCCTAGATGCACCACAACTAAATAATTATTTAATTACAATATTATAATAAACCAATTTATGCAATGGTGTAAAACACCAAATCGTAACATTTTCCCACTTGTTGTATGCATTACATAAGGGTCAACCAATAAGATACATCATCATAACCATACATGAAACCACATGAATATCCACCATGCTATTGTGTTGCATCAAGATACCTACAATAAAACCAATGTGACCACCATCTCAAGCAAGAACTCCTCTCATCCTCTAGCATGTCACCTATGGAAGAAAAGGAACATGCCGAGGTGAAGATGCCCCAATCCAATCAAAGTGATAAAAAAGGCTCCAAGTTGTTATCAAAGGTAAAAACCCACATGATCAAAAATAGTATCCACAACACATACTAATACACCCAACCATCCATACCTCCTAGGTGTCAACAACATTAGTAAACTCATGCCAACATATTCAACACATAAACTATAATCACAAGCTCCACAAACATGTCAATGAAGAACATACATATCCAAGAACTCCCATTGCATGGGTAATGTCAAATCTAAAAATTATCAAGGTATATCGAGTCTACCAATCAACACTATATCAAGGTGTGATGAATAATCAAAACATGAAGTACCAAGAATAATCACAATGATCCACACATGTAACCCAAGTAGTTGCATACTCTCACAACATGTCACCACAATCCTCCCAAATCATATGAACATGAAACTCTAGAAAGGAACCGTATAATGAAGAGATAAAACATGTAAATAGTAACATTTCCTTCTACCAACACCTCAAGTGCTATAATGTGTCAAGTATGATCTCCTTACAACCCCAAATGAGAAGCCTCAATAACACCCAACCACTTAATCTCATAGATCAAATGCAACATATCAATCATGTATAGTTCCAACATGGATGTAAGCCTCTCTAACCAAGGAAATCAAACTCAAAGTATCCATTCCTAAAATAAGGAAATAAACCCAGTAACCATCTCCTAAACTCCTCATTGATGCATGATAACATAAATAAACTCATATGCATGAGGAGATAACAATGCTAAACACCTCTCAAAATGAATCCTCCAGAACCAACTATTCATAGCTCAAGAACCATATCTATGAAAGATGAAGCAACACAACTCATGCTAAACAATCCTTGAATGAGTCTCCCAAAATCAATCACCATGGCTCAAGACTCATTCCCATGATAAAAAAATCACAAAACATAACACATCTGAAAGTAAGAATGGGAAAATACCTCTCATATGATAAACTGTCAAGTAGACCACAAGTGGGAATGAGAATGCTCCTCAAGGATAATCAAGTCATCATGACTCACTCCAATAAGAATCTCCTATATAGGTCCAACATGAACTCACATCCATATCTAGGTGAAAAGATCCTTTGTCTTCCTTTTGAAACCTACAAAGAGTAATTGTATCAAGAAAATGTCTCTAATCCCAAGAGAACTCCAACCTCACCTAAGTCTCCAAGTATCCATGAGCACCTACCAATGATCAATCCATGGTAAGCTCCAAATGCAACACCATACTATCATGAAGCTTACAAGAAAATTACCAATGTACTCAATATCAAGATAACCAACAAGACTAATATCAAATTTGTAACCAAAAAATAGGAACCCATCATGAAATCATGATCTAACCATCTCCTCCTAGGAGATCACATGCAACAATGCATACATATTGGTCTCAAGAGAACCTATATCATGTCAATACTCAAACCGGTATCCAAATTAATCTAAGAAACAATACCAACCACAATCTAAACCAAGAATTAACATGCCAATCACATGAAGATAACCATCTCCTAATAGTGAACCTATAAATGTGAAAGAACTCTTATGTAGCAATAGGATCTAAGAGCTCTTCCAAGACATCCCAAACAATAAAGAATATCATCCATCACCAACAATGAATCCATGTCACTACCAAAAACTCCCACTAAACCATGATATCAAGCTACACATAGCATTGTGACAACCATACCCTAAATGAAGATCATTCAGGTTTACACACATGTAACTAAAATTCCAATAATACCAAGTAGAACCAAGATTTTCAATCCAAGAAGATACAATCACCATCAAAATAATAGGAATCAATTCTACACCACCAAATCATTATTATCAAAAGCTCCCACTAAAATTTGTAATCAATGAAATGTAACCAAACTATCATGACATCATGATAAAATCACATGCTGCAAGTCCCAACAACTAACTAATCATGTACTCTAACCATCCACCCTCTCATACCAAAGAAACAGACCAATGCATAAATGATTAAAAACAAGGCCAACTAATAAATTCTAAATCAACA